>OMPJ01042318.1:38259-159291 GCA_900312935.1 Carapus acus
TTGTGGAATTCTGACAAAACAAAAAGACGTACTTATCATCACTGTGAAATTCTGACTTGGCTTGTGATACTGCTATCTTTCGTGGCTCGCCAAAGCAAAGATAGATAGATAGATAGATAGATAGATAGATAGATAGATAGATAGATAGATAGATAGATAGGCGGACGGATGGACAGAGCAGACAGACAGAGACAAAATGCCAGGCTGTGGGTTTTACAAGTTGCAAACAGTCATGTTTGTCTGTTGACAGGTCAGTGTGCCTGTGTGTTTTGACCCCCCTAAACTCTCATAAACATCCTCAATGTGGCCATAAAGGGGAAAAATGCGTGGGAAGAATTTCACCCATCAAATATCACATTAAATTATTTTACCAGGCCAGCAAAAAAATTGTGAATTGGTTGAATTACTAATATAAAATGGCAGGTAATAGAAATAAATGTGTCCTAATGTATATGTACAACTTTGCCGGGTGTGTGTTTATATGAAAACAAAATAGCACATATGTATCACTGTTAAAAAAAAAACGTATAATGGTGCCAGTGGTCATGTTGACCGCTAAACAACATGTGAAACACTCTACGTGTTCATGCATGTGTGTGTACCCTTTCTCCTACCACAGGTGGACGTGAAAAAGTGCGTGGTGAACACAGACCTCCGTTTCCGCTCCCACTGGCTAGTTTCTGCTGTGTGTGCGTGTGGACACTACCTGAAGGCAGTGGTGTTTTACCTCCTCCGAGAACGGTGAAACAGTCGGGGGGGGGCTCTTGGATAATGAGACCGTTCACCAGCCGGCCACTAGAGCGTCAGGGCTGTGGATATGTTTACACTCTCAGATGATTGCACTGGGGCTTCACTCCCAAGACCTCCACAGACAGCGTAAACACGGACCTCACTCCCCCCGCCCCCCTGCTTTCACACACACACTTCACATTAAATGATCTATTTATAACTTAATGCGCTAACGTTTTATGCAGCTGATACAGCTGAGGTTTTGTGGTTGTTCACAAAGGGCACCTACGGTTATTTTGCTTTTGGCTGTGGTCTGCCTTGTTGGTGAATAGGACGCCTGTTTTCGTCTGGTAATCTGAGAATGTTATTTGAGGTCATAAATGAGACCCATACACAGCATCTGTTGGTTAATGCTAAACCTTTTTTTTTATGTTTTGGCTCTCGTGGCTCTAACTCGTGTTTCCAAATCCAAGCTGGATGCCAAAACTTGTATCTAGGTTGACTCTAATGCCACGTGTCCATTTCCTGTTTGTATCTTTCAATTTTATACAGCAATTGTTTAAACACGTGCAACGGTAAGTCACCTAGTGTTCTGCTTTGGAGCACTTAAAACTGTTCATTAGATTGCTATAAGAAGAATTTATTCCATGAATAACTTCACTTTTATATTTGATATAGTGTGCTGCACTTGGTGTCTCTGACAATAAAGTTTTATGGATTTCTCAGATATGCACTATTTCTTTTTTTCTGTCACAAACACCTCAGAAAGATTATAGTAGTTGTATGCACATTTCTAAAAATGAAATTTCAATAATTTGTTGTCTTATATGTATGTGTGGTTAGATAAAAATGAGGATGTGACCTAAAAAAATGTACATTTCAAATATTTTGATTCTCACTGCCTACTTTCAGAACACATGTATGGAATGTATGTGAAGTACACAATAAATCATACCGATAATGTTGCACTGACAGATTAATCTGTTGACCTGGTTTCACAGGAATAAACATGACTAAATTCTTGCCGTTTACCTTACACATAATCACCAGTCCTGACGGCGGCGATACCTCAGACGCTCTGACCTATTGACCCTGCCACGAAGTGCTGATGTTTACGTCACGTACACAGCGTGGCCTTGGGAGAAGGGCCGTCACGGGCATTACAAATCGATGACAGAATCCTGCCCAGAGCTCCGCCCTAGAACTCAAACAAGCCGTTCATTGGCTGACACTGCAAAGGCCCGCCTCTCCAGGACTTCCGCAGAGATAGTTCGCTTCTCATTGGTCGGTGGTTTGGGACCCTGAAAACAACAACAATATTGGGTGAATACCGTCGGGATGGATGCAGGTGAGTGAGATTTCCCAGAAAAATAACTTTATCCGTATTGGCACAGACGTCTAGCCAAAAGAAAATTTCGCTTTTTCCCGACTGATAATTGCCACTCTGTTTGACACGAAAGGAAATCCTACTCCAGTCAGCGATCCATCACACAGACGCCTTGCTTTCATTAGCCTGGCTCATGTTAGCTTGCTAAAGTGATGAGTTAACCGCTAGCTGAGGTTAACCAGGAACCACAGCCTAACTTCGCATGACACTGACAGTTCATCTCACGGCTCCCCTCTTCTGTCCGGCTCTCAGTCGTGCTGGTTTCGTGCCCCAATCTAGTGTGTAAGTCCCTGAAGACTTCAGTATGATCTCGGTTGGGGCGCTTGTGCTAACGTTAGCCTCACGCCCTAAAGACACCGTTGCCAATGCAGTGTCAACATCAGTTCCGTTAGCTTGGGGCTGCTAAGTGACCCGCGTGTCTGCTAACAATTCTTTGACAATGTTATCATCTATCCTCCTCTGTGGACACATGTAGATATTTTCGTCTGTTGTTGTTGTAAGTGTATTTACTCGCTACAAGCTTGGTGTCTCCAGTGTCTTGTGAGACGTGTGGAAGAAATGACTTTGCGCTTTCATAAATTTGACAAAGTCCCACCTGTCCAAAGAGCACACTACGATGTCCACTTACGGTATTGTCCAATTTGCCTAAGTTCTGTCCTGGCACTAATCCTGCCAACTGCGGAGCAAGGTCTGAATAATGACTCAAAACCCCATGCGAGTCCTCTCTGCGGCACCATGGTCAATAGCCCATTTATAACTTAATACAGATGTGGAAAAAACGTGTGGTTTGATATAACTGTAATCATCTGTTTTATATAGGGGCTATATATCTTCGTACTGTAAATAATAGAATCGGAGGGTGTCATTCAGAAAGGTCTTGATAAGTTTGGTAATAGTCATACTTTCATTCTCTCATCATCTACGATTTCTTCACGTGTGAAGAGATACGTTACTCGGAATTCATCACGTTTCGTTTAAGCCATTCAAAATGATTAGTTAATAAGATAGAGGATAGAATTTCTCTCTCAAAGAAAACAAATATTACAGGTACGTCTAACGTAAATTTAAACGCGAGTCCGACACGCCTCCTGACGCTTAGTGGAGGATATATCTGTCAATCTACTTTTTAAGCACTGTGATTGGCCAGCCTGATATCCTTACAGGCGGAAACGTGCTCGTTTACTAAATATTTCGAAACATATAAGATATGTGTTGAACATGTGCAAAATTGCCTGTGAACCTGAAACGTCTCTACCATGAACACTTAATGTGGTTCGTACTCACTCAGGAGATCAAACTGGCGCATTTAAATGTTAAATCTTGGTCTCATTCTGAGAAAACTGCTGACTAATCACAAACAAACTGCTTTACTGCAGCTGCTTTGTAAATAAACTAACAACTGCTTGGAAACAATAATGAGAATGAAAAGATAAATAAAAACTTCTCTGGAAAGACTGGGAATATCAACACCATTTACCGACAACAACGTCATGTCTCAAATACTGATTCACTCACACAACAAACAGAGAATGTTGATATATTTCCCTAGTTGTTGCATTTAGTGGTGCTGAGCTCCATATTATGTTCATGTTTAATAAATGAACCCCTAAACTTGGGGGGGCAGGGTTGTTTGCAAATTTACTCCACCCCTGCAGAAACCACAAACTAAGAGACAAACTGTGTCTGAAATACTCCTCTGCCAGTGTTGCAATAGCAGAGGCTCAGCTGCCTCTGGCTTCAAGTCAAAATGCTGATGTGCAGCCATGTTGAGCTGACCAACAGTTAATGGATACTCAAGCCTCTCACCCTGATTGCTCTCCATGCTGTTATCAACTGTGGAGAGTGGCCATTACAACCTGCAAGCTTTTCTCCATGGTATTCTTTCCCAGACCGTCCATTGTCTCTTGTCTGCTTCACCTGCAGCAACCTTGACGTATGATACACTTCGCTTTGGAGAGTTTGAAGATTTTCCTGAGACCTCGGAGCCCGTGTGGATCTTGGGGAAAGAGTTCAATGCGCTCACAGGTGGGCCTGTTACACAGCTGCACTTGCGTGGTTGCTCTTAAATTTGCCGTGCAAAGGGTGCTGTAAATATATATATATAAGGCTCGGGCAGGTCAGGAGAGGAAGGTTAATATGTGCCTTTATTGATTTTTATCAGAAATTGTTCCCCTAGATGGCTCCTAGCAATGAGGACTGCAAATAAAGATGTTAATAAACAGGCTCTTGGACAACACAATAATTTACAGAGAATAAAAGTATTAATAGTAGGGGATATTAGTCCTACCATATGATTATTAGTCATTTCATCAGTAGTAGTAAGTAGCAGAGGTTGCATTATTGATACTGTTGTTATTATATTTGCATTAAAGTTTATCCTTTTTACCATCTTTATGGTTTTTGAATTTAGACGCACAGAGAAGCAGTTAACCTTGAAATTCTATATTGTATCATATGCGGTCACAAAATCAATATCACATCAGTGAAATCCTGTAATCCCACTGTAGCGTGGATGCAGCACAATATCAGCTTGTGATAATCACCTCACCATTGGCATGGAGCTTGAGTCCTTACACAATTTCTCAACTGAAACCACTTTTAAATATTTGGATACGCACACTGTCTAGAGGTGTAGTTTTGAAAGTTGCATTGTGTGTATTTTCTGTCATTTAGAGAGAGATGACATCCTGGCAGACGTTGCATCACGACTATGGTTCACATACAGAAAAAACTTCCCACCAATCGGTAAGTCAGACAGTTCACTCCCACAATAATAAGTTAGCTGGTAGATTTTAAATGTTGTCTCCTCACATGTGTATTCTAAAACAGGTTGTTTGTGTTACAGGGGGCACAGGACCAACCTCGGACACAGGATGGGGGTGCATGCTGCGGTGTGGCCAGATGATCCTCGGCGAGGCCTTAGTCTGCAGACACTTAGGAAGGGGTACGACTGCCGAGTCAAACGATCCGTTGTGCGCGTGTTGCTGTGTCACGTGTTAGCGAGCAACACTCACACCAATGTCTACTGTTAGCAGCAGAGTATCAGCATGACAAAGTGGGACACTCCCAAACTTTCTCCAGAGAGGAGTCAATGCCAGCTCAATAGCAGCGTTGTTTTATTTTCAGACTGGAGATGGGTCAAAGGGCAGAAACAAAGAGAAGAATACATCAGCATTCTCAATGCCTTCATTGACAAAAAGGACAGCTATTATTCCATTCATCAGATTGGTAAGAAGCCAACGTCAAACTTTTCCAGTGACAACAAAGCCTGCTGTGACAGCTATGGAAGAATTTTCATCATCATCTTTTTTATCTTGTTTTTGTGCGCATGAAATACTACAGCCCAGATGGGAGTTGGAGAGGGAAAGCCAATAGGCCAGTGGTATGGACCAAACACAGTTGCACAGGTTCTAAAGTAGGTGTCGTTGTAAAGTCGATCCGCTTTCCAATATATTGCACCTGTATTTCTTGGCTTTTGGGAGATGAGTAAAACAAAGTGCTTGCCTGAAACACCCCTGTCAGCATGGCTGAGACAATTTCCAGGTGCTCCTCCAGGACCAGGATTAGCCCTTCTGTTTTTGTCCAAATCAAAGAGCAGAAACTCATTTGTCACGCAGTGTTTAACAGCTAATCATTTTCTCCCCTTGAAACGGAGAAAGCCTGTCCTCAGTAGTTACTGGGAAATATTATATTATCAGATCTTCCTTTCAAAGTTGCTGACAATATTCCTGCTGCACTTGGACACTGACTGTGTTAATGATGAGCTGTTTATATCCGCCTAACTCTGACTCTTGACTGGTGTGACCTGTGTGACGTGCCACCTTGTGTGTAGGAAACTGGCAGTGTTCGATAAGTGGAGCCGCCTGGTCGTCCACGTAGCAATGGACAACACGGTGGTCATCGAGGAAATCAGTGAGTGCAGCCTGCTTGACACCAACTTTTTCTGTAATTCTAGTCCAGTTTGTTTCTTTTGAACAAGTCACAAGTTTATATATACTTTATACCTTAATAATACATTAGACTATTGACAATGCCCTCCAAGTGTAAGAACCATAAAACTGACCAAAGATATCAACAGGATAGATGTAGTCAATAAGCCTGAGAGAAACCTAAGATAGAGAGCAGTCACATGACCAGTGCAGAAGACTTTGGATGTTGTTGTCTGTCAACAAATTCTGTTCTCACTGTATGATCCCAAAAGAACTCAATTGGTTTTTGTTTTTGTTTTCATGGTCGTCTGGGTCTTGCAAAAGCTCAGTGTCTCTGGTCCCCCGTTTCACTGCAGAACGTCTTTGCATGCCATGGCTGGATTTCGGCGGCGCCTGCGCTGAGCCCGAGGGAGCTGGGGAGCTGAACGGCTGCCTGGAGGGAGCATGTGCCTTTACAGAGGAGGAGACGGCTCTCTGGAAACCCCTCGTCCTGCTCATCCCCCTCAGGCTGGGCCTGAGCGATATAAACGAGGCCTACGTTGAAACGCTGAAGGTGAGACGTGGTGGCCCTGAGTTTACACTTACATTGTAACTCACACAGCATGGCCCCAGCGTTCTAAGTGCCGATACATAGGTCGGTAGGTGTGTTTCCAATTTCTGGTTGTCCAGCTTCGTTGATCCGTGGTGAATGTGCCTCACTTTCCAGACAGTGATTTCCCTTCTGTAGTGATTTTCCCTCTGTAGACCGACTGCTGCAGTGTTGTGCATTCAGAGATGCTTCTCCACATACCACAATTCCAACAAGTCATTATTTGTGTTGCTGTTGCCGTCCTGTCAGCCAAAACCAGCCTGGCCATTCTCCTCTGACCTCAAAAAGGAATGCTTGCCCAGAGCACTATAGCTCAGTGGATTGTTTTTCCAAACCACTCACTGTAAACACAAGAGCTGGTTGTCACTTCAATCACCTTTATTCCAGATTGAACTGCAGCAGGTCGTTTTGACTGGTTCTTTTTGCCCAAGTGTCTTGATTTGATGCAATGTTTTGAGGTAAATATGTTAACAGGCTTACCTCTTTAAGTAGGTGTTGAGGTTACAACTGGCCTTGTATATTTTGTTATATAAAAGAAGCATATGGTATATACAATGAGACACAGGTATTCCTGCTCCATCTAATAATGCATCAGCCATGCATATTGTCAGTTTGTTTATCAAGTGGTGTAGTTCCTGTTATATCTTTCATTTACTGTAGTATTTTGTATTTATCTTGTTAAATCAGTACAAAGACCCTACATTCAATGCTATCTCAATCAAGTTGTACATGACTGCATGTGGGTCATTAAATTTAAACATTGCTGCCTTTTCACTGTTTTCAGCAATGCTTCATGCTGCCTCAGTCCCTGGGCGTCATCGGAGGAAAACCGAACAGTGCCCACTACTTCATCGGCTACGTCGGTAAGGAATGCAACACTTTTTCTAAAAAAGCGGAGAAATGATTTCCCGTCAAAATGGAGGCAATGCTGACCAGAGCCCGTCCCCTCCGTTCTCCACTCAGGAGAGGAGCTCATCTACTTGGACCCGCACACCACACAGCCTGCCGTGGAGCCGTACGATGACAGCCACGTCCCTGACGATACGTACCACTGTCAGCACCCACCCTGCCGCATGCACATCTGCGAACTGGACCCATCCATCGCCGCGGTAGGAAGACCAGCAGCAGCAGCAGCATCTCCCGCAACTAGTGGTAACCTGCACTTCTTTGCTGCTGATCATTTTCTGGTCTTTAACAGGGTTTCTTCTGCAGAACAGAGGATGAATTTGATGACTGGTGTATGCGTATTCGAGGGGTACGTGCCTGTCACCTGTTTTTCAACAGTTTTCGAGTACTTGAACGTTGTAGTTGGTGTTTTTGCATGATGGAGTCATCTTTTATCTTCCAGTTGTCATGCAACCGAGGTGGCTTGCCCATGTTTGAACTGGTAGATAGTCAGCCGTCTCACATGGTCAGCGTTGATACTCTTAACCTCACACCAGGTACAAACACCATTTAGCCAATCTTTCCTTTTTTTTCTTTTAGAATATATTTGTTGCCCTATTGTTGGGAAGGCATTCTGTTTTTCGTTTATATTTGTTTATTGGTCCCCTTTTCAGATTTCTCAGACTCGGACAGATTGGAGCGGTTTTTCGATTCAGAAGATGAAGAGTTTGAGATTCTATCCCTGTGAGAAACATGAACAATGACGTACCGTTGCGGACAGAAGGTAAACGGTTCCACGTCTCTTCTTGGAATTCAGAAGGGAAGCCAAACACAGATGATTACTGGAGACCTCTTGAGCCAGTCCAGCACCAATGGTGAAGTCTGTGCGTGTCATCCAGCGTTCCTCCCAACAGCCTCTGATTGCTGTATTCTATCCAACATGGAGACTGCCTGGTGGACGCAGTAGCAGGAGCTCAGGATAAATTATGTATGCACATCTTCACATACATGTGTTTCCATTTGAGTCTTAACACTTTTAATGTTAATTCTGAAGTGATCTGGTGCCTTTCCCTGACTGCATAAATAAAATGGCCACATGTTGATGTTGTATAGACAACGGTTCATGACAACCACCGCTTGCGCAGTTTGTCACCAATATCCAAAGTCTGTAACAGCCTGTAATGAAAGCAAATTTAATCTGATTTGCAGACCAAGTTGTGTTACTTTTCATGCAAAATGTCCTTATCAAGTCTAAAACCCCATGAACTAGTTCTTTTGAAGATTATTTATTTACTCGCTATGTAGAACGGTAAGAATCCGTATTGAAAGACTGAAAGATACAAATAAACTCCGTCTGGCAAATATGTTGTACTTTATGTTTATTAATATTTACACGCTCAGTCATTACATAATTTTAAAATTTGAAATCTGTTAGTAAAAGAAAGGTTAGACTAATTCACTTCCACAGCTCCCCTAGCGGACTCTTCATGGCGTTCTGGATGGCCGTCAAACTGTGGTTCTTGATGTTTTCATGCACCTTCTCCAAACTGTCTGTAGCATTTATTACCTACAGGTGACAAAGAAAAATCTTAAAATACTCTGGACTGGTGTGAAATAGCACTGCAATGCTTCATCTCTGGTACCTGCCAGTTGATGGAACGATCCTTCCTGAGGTCTTCAAATCGCTGTTGCACTTCTCTCTGGAATAAATCTGTCTCATATCTCTCCTCTCCAAATCGACCTCTGCTAGCTGCTTCCCCAGGGCTCAGCTCCAGAAACAATACCAGGTCTGGCTTTGGTAATCCCACATCTGGGTGCATACACCAGTCTAGATTGAAACCCTGGAGGAGACAAAATGTGTCAGTGTTACAGCAGCTTTTAAACCCCAATGATGCATCACAGACGCATCATGAAATGTAGTTAAAAGACTCACCGGCTTGGCGCTGGTAAAAGCGACTCCAGAGAATGCGTACCTGTCCACCACTAGAGTCGTGCCTTGCTCTAGCGTCTTCTTCATATAAGGTCTGGGGGTCAGAATGAAATGATAGAGGAGATTGAGGTAATGCATTTAAAATGTCCCCCCATTTCAAAAGTTATCATTCATGCGATTTTTCTTCATCAAGACCAAAATGTAAAATAAATATGGGAGTAATTTTGTTGAGATTCGTCTATCATCAGCACTGTAAACCCTTTGATGCAAACTTGTCTGTATATGTTTCTTTTGTATATAAATTTTCTTTTCCTTTTTTTCATTTTTATACCTATTGCACCATGACTCAGCACCTATAATGCTATAATGACACTAAAAGATTCCTGATGGATCCGCAACATGGGTCAAAGGCGACCCGACTGATTTTTTGAGTGCTACATCTAAAAAAAAAAAACAAAAAAAAAAACAATTCATCTTATGGATTCCAGGAATTCCTCAGTGAACTTGTTTTTGATCATAATACGTTCTTATTTTATTTTTTACTTTTTTGATAAAAACACATTTCGAATTCATGTGTGAACCCTTAGAATTTGTGTATATACGCAACCACGAACATATCAAGGATACAGGTGAACTTCTGGAACATGTAAGTCTTGTTACTGCAATCATTAAAGTCACCTGATCAGACATTTGATGACATCTGAGAGATAGCAGAGCATAATAACTGATTAGGATTTGAGAATTTAGTAGCTACATTTCTTTTCAGACAGGGAAATATTTTCAATGCTATAAGCTAGATAGCCAACTGGTGACATTTGACCTGTGAGGCAAATGTATAACCATTTGATTGGAGTTTAAGTTGCCTTGAGAATTAGTCATATAATCTACAGAATAAGTAGGTAGATTACTTGTCAGAGAGGAAATTATACTATCAGGGCCCGGATGGACTTGAGGATCTGTCTGCCATCAATAAAGATGGCTCCTCAGACAACATAGAGGACTCATCGGACAAAACAGGTCGTACTGGAATAAAAATCCCCCCACTCATGGAATAGACAATGGGCCAAACTAGGTCTACCAACACAAAAACTATATTTTTTCAGAAAATAAAAAAGGGATAGTGGAAGCATGACCTTGCACTAATCAAAAATGAGTTGTTAAAAGAAAAAATGGGACATTTAGTCATAATATGATTTGATTTCAAAAAATTTAACAACAAAAAAACTTAACTGGCATAAAATCACATAAAGAATTAATGTGGGTCATTTTTGACCCATGTTGTGCATTACAGGAGGTATGCATATGTTGTGCATCAAAGGGTTAACGTTACAAGGCACCTTTGTAGAGGTGGAAACAATGAATGAAAGAAGACGTTAAGGTGGTTGGCAAGGATTCCAAAGACCAGAGGAGGTGGAGAAGGATGGTCCACTTTTTTTCTTAATTTGAAATTTACAATAACTGAAACGTTTGTTTTCTTCATGTTGACTGGTGTCCGACCGTTGAAATACGTTCAAACCTTGACATCATTTATCCATCGTAAATGTTTTGAAATATGTGTTGAGAAATACATCTCTGGGATTTTGACATGACTACAAATGGTCTGCTTTGTTTCCATCTAAACAAATTGTTGAGATGAGGCAGCTAAAACATGTCACGGTAAAAATTGTTGAAGGCTTTGCCATCCTCCAGACACACCCTATTGTGAAATTAAACTAAAATTATTTTGGGTAGATTCCCTCTGGGATGTTAAACTGAAATAAATTCAATATCATTCATTGTTACAATATCCCAAAATTTGTATTTACAGTAACTGAATTTCTCCCACCAAAACTGCAACACTCGTCATATCCACTAGATGGCGTATAGCAACAGCCAAATGTTCATGCAGAACTCATACTCGTGGTTGCGAATTCAGTAAGAAATTCAATTAATAGACCAAAGTAAGGACGGTTTGGTTATGTGCAGATGAGAGGTAGTGGAAATGTGGGACAGAGAATGTGTGAAATGTAGCTACCAGGTAGGAGAAAAAGGGGAAAGACAAAGAGAAGGTTCGTGGATACAGTAAGGTAACTGTTCACAATGGCGGTTACTGACGCGTTACATGAGGGAAAGTGGAAACGGATAGATGGCAGTGGTGACTCCAGAAGGGAGCAGTCAAGACGAGGAGGAGGAAGAGGAAGAAATGTGTCTTACACTAATTCCCAGCGGTTGGCGGAGAAGAGGAGATGTACCGTGTGGTCCTCCAAGTCGCTTTTCTTCTCCAAGTACGAACTTATCAGCTTCCCGATGGTCGTTGTCCTGTCTGACGAATATGATTAAACCCCACGATTGACACACCACGATCTCACAAATAATGCAACATACAGTCTCGGTGACAGCTTTAGAGAAACTCGCAGATTAGGTCCATGAACAAGATGCTCTACCTGGAAATCGCAACATCTCGGCCTGTTTCCCGCTCTTTAGCAGGGACGAGACCAATTTCTTACACTGCGTTGTTTTCCCGGCTTTGTCCACACCTTCGAGGACAATGAGAGCTCCACGATTGCATGCCATGTTCACCGCTAGATTGTATGTCATGGAACGCAAACAGGGGAAATCTGTGAGAGGATCTTTGCAAGAGAGTCGTGTGCTAGTAGTCGCTGCCTGCTTGCCTCCACACGATTGGCTGCGTTTTGTCAACAATGTTCACAGGACAGCTGGGCAGTTCTGGAGTCATCCGGTTCAATGAGTCGAATCATCTTACTCAACAGGGAATCTCAAAACCGAGGTCTCTACTATCCCGGATTATTTGAGTCATTCGGGTCAGATGGTTGACGAATTTACCACACAAGTGATAGCTCTATGTGGACCAATGTGGACCCAGAAATCCTGAAAAATCACCGAAACAACTCTTGAATGTAATTATTTCCATGACTCTTTTGTAAACTTCATACACATTCTATGGTACGATGTACAACAAGCAACAACTTTAAGGGAAACAGTAACAACAACAATCATAATAGTGACAATGGTAATCGTAATCACTGTCGTCATCGCAATCCTAAATTCTCAATAATTAAAGTAAACCGGTTCACCTTGGTAAATGACTCAAAAAACTTAATCTGTAAAGTGAACAGAATTTACCAACACGTGGTTGGCAGATCTCGCGAGAGAGTGACAAACTGTGCGCCATTCACCCACTTCCTGTTTATTTCCCGCGTCTTTTTGAACTATCACCCTGTGACGAAGGTTCACTGAAGTTGCGGATGTGGTGTGTATGACGTGTTTCCTCTACTTTTAGAAGACATCAATCTCTCATGTGTTGATTTAATTTTGTTTTCATTTTGTTTTTTTGTTGAGTCATACATTGATATTATTCATTATAAAAATCATTGTAGACCACACAGGAAAAACATGGTGTCACCAAAAACATCTACGCTAATGGGAATTATTCATTATTCTGAAAAATACGAGTATTATTTGATATCTTCATCATATGCTTAAAATGTATTTTCATACATTTTTTTAAAGATCACAATTCAAAATTTGCTCTTGTATTTCATTGTCCACATCCTCACACTATGTGCATCAATTTGCCAGTTTCTTTGAGACAGAGACAGGAGAGAGGTGGCTAATAACTTTCAGTCTCTTGCTCATTTGGATGTATTGGGGTGGGAGTACTTCTTTATTGGGTGATGAGCAATAATTCATACTTTACTCTTGTGACAGTTTTGAAGAGCATCTTTCAAAGCGACCAGCACCAAATCAGCTTTTGCTTTCGTACTATTACATCCCATAAGTCCAACACGCAACACCTGTGGATGCAAAAACACATAGAATAACATATGAATATTTCATCAGTTTTGACAACACCTGACTGTAAGGTTTACCCTCTTACCAAACCAACTGATGGTCCAAGCCCTCCAGAAATCTCTAAATTGTGTGTCTTCATGATGTAAGTTGTGATCTCCTTCCAGTCATAGCCGGGAGGAGCAATTATAGTTGTGACTGTGGGCAACCTCGAGCTCTGGACAACCAAGAGTACAATTGTTCAATTTAAGGTTTGAACCAAGGAATTAACAGACTAGTAACACCTTCACATTAGGCATGTTCACCTTTTCCTTGACAAATAGTTTGAGGCCCATGTTTTGTAGACCAGCGTGGAAATATTCTGCCACTTCCCTGTGTCGCTCCCATGAACTCTCCAGACCCTTACAGCAGATATTGAGATAAAAGATTGGTCCAAGTCAAAGCTTGTTTTGGTAGACGCTCATGATGTCACTTCCATCAAATCAGGAGAATGAGGGTGAGGGAAGCCTGTCCAGGCTTCACAGCAGTCATGAATTACAGGTTTTGTTCCTTGTTCTGGCTTTTGATTGTCTCCTATTTTGCCTCCTTCTCCACCAGGTGGATTTCCGACAATGGTTTCACGAGTCTTTCTGAAGGTGACTAAACAACCTGCTCCCAGATGTGCCCTCATTTAGAGTAACTCAACAGTAAACATGTTTTGGGGAACTTCAACCAATGTAATTAATCAGTATTCTTACGGGAGCTGAACACACATCAATGTATATTTGACTTCACATCCCCGTGTAAGGTGACAGTGTGTCCTACCTGTTCAGCCATGATGGCCAGGCTCTCCCTCAGCGCGTAAAAAGCAGTAATCGGACCAGTATGGTGATATCTGCACCGAAACACAGGTCAGCACAAGTGTTTGGGCCAGCATATCAGAAAGCACCTATTATGTTGGATTCCAACTCCTACTTTCTTGTTGGCTCTCCATCACAACCCCAGTAGTTTGCAAGCCAAGACAAATCCAAGAAAAAGGAGACAGGCTTCGATTTGCGATTGAATATTTTCTGGCTGCGGGCACATGGCGGACATTAGCAGAAGATAAAACACAGTGGGAATAAGTTTAACCCAAAACATCCGGATTCCTCACCATGCTCTCTCGCTGAAGGAGATGGGCGCTGTGCCTGGGGGGGCATTCAGGACCTTCTGAGAGCCCGTGTACAGGATGTCTATGCCTGTACAGGTACAAAATACATGACTATCCAAGGAGATAATTGTTTGTTTGTTTTTTTTTCATCATATGCATCACAGAAAACTATAAGTAGCTACGAAACCTTGCTGGTCCATGTAGAGAGGAGCTCCCCCCAATGAGGCCACACAGTCCACCAGGAACAAGCAGTTGTACCTTAAGGCATAAATCATACACAACCAAGCAAAAAGTAGGAGTGAGTGTGTCGCAAGTCTGCCTCTTTTCTGAGGCCCCACCGCAGGATCTCACCTGTGACACAGGTCGCCGATGCCCTCCAAAGGATGCAACACTCCTGTTGAAGATTCTCCATGTGTGAGGAAGAGAAGCACGGGTCTGTGTCGAGCTAAGGCCTGTAGGGTTGCAGAATGGCCAATGGATGAAGCTTTGACGGAGCGCATGAACCCAAAACATGTGCAGCGTGGTGCCTGTTCGTGGTTACCTGTTCGATCTCAGCGATTGAGAAGACGCCACCAGGTGGCGCCACTATAGTGTTTACTTTGGCCCCTGTTTGGGTTCAGTGAGGTGTTTGTGGTTGAGCGACGTGGAGAGAAAGGTTAAATTTTAGTTTTTTCTGCTGATACTTCTACATACCGATCCTCCCGGCCATGTCCGCCGCCCGCTCGCCCCAGATGCCGTTGGCAGCGGTTAGGACGCTCTCTCCGGGCTCCACGGCGTTGAACAAGGCGCACTCCATGGCCGTGTGCCCGGTGCCACTCACGGCTAGAGTAATGCGGTTCTCAGTCTGGAAAATGTACTGGATTCCACTCTTGATGTCGTTCATGATCTGTGGTGTGACGTAAGGGAGGGGAGAGAGAGTTTACCGCAGTTTCGTGCGTAAAAGCGCACACGCGCAAAAGTGAAGATGAAGTAAATATAATTTGAATATGAAGTCAAAATGTCACAGCGATGCTACAACTCAGAGTCCTGTTGCATTTAAGCAGGTCTCTAAGAATGTAATGTAAGCAAGGGAACCTCAAATATCTCAGCGTGCATGTGTCCCAGGATGGGCTGGGCTCCGGCGTCCAAAACGCGCTGAGGGACGTTGGACGGTCCTGGTCCAAACATGTGTCGCTGAGGAATCTGGAGGGATTTCTGCAGCCATGACGGCGGCGGCACGGTAACGGGCATCTTCACAGACAGAGGTCGGATCTGAACAGGTGGCGAGTCCTCCTGATCTCTGGGTTCTACAGCATGTGACCTCCGCTCTCCTGCGTCAGCGCGGTAGATTCGGGCCCCACGGGATCAAATGTGAGGTTTGGTGAAGCTTCTTCAAAGAGCTGCAGCATCTGTCCCCCAACATGCCCCTGTTGGTGAATCATTCACCGACCACCTTATCTCTGGCAGGTTGAAGCAGGCTGTGTTCCAGACGAGGGGGTGTGTCAGTCGACGCTCCCTGTAGTGACCAACCCGCTTTTCTATTTATCTATTAAGATACCTGTCTTATTTACGTGTATGTGTGTGAGCCTTCTTTGTGAAGACCCGTTCTAAGTAATGATGTATCACCACATGTGTGCTCAAAATAGTCAAACTGACAGTGTTTCCCCAATTCTACACGTTCTATAATTCATGCGTTAACTGTCCTCAAAAAGCTTGGATATATTGTATGAAATCCTTAGAGGTCAGGATTAAGTTACTCTATGCTCACCAGTTTGATAAAGGGGGGCGTGTGATGAAGCAACCTTTTGTTTTCTTTCAAGATCAATCGTGTTCTCTTTACCTTAGTTAAGTGTGTTTTTAATGTCATCACCGCTCAACCGTAACAACGCGATTTGATATAATCCATATGATAGAATTTACACAGACCCAATCTTAGCTGTTTTATGCGTAAAGCAGTTGTGATTTATTTTGACCACGTACAAATAATGACCTTGGGTCCCATTTTAGAGCTTTTCCTCTGACGGTTGTTTCGTGTACATCCATAAATTCAGCGCTTCCCAACCTTTTTGGACATTTAGCCAAATATTCCGATCGTTTGTTTGAGGTTCTGTTCTCCCTTACTTTTGGAATAATCAAAAAGTAATCACCAAAACACAAGGAGATCATGAAAATCCATTTGTGCAACAGGTTTAATTGGTTGTTTAATCTTTGAACAGTATCGATATCAGAAGCGGCAACCGCGGCTTGTCATTTACAGTACTCTGTATCGTATCGGGACCAAAATGTACACCAGGTATCGCACGTCACTATTGTATAGACACAGTGATAGCTACCTGCTGCCATCTAGTGGAGAGAATTCCACTGTTCAACTCGTCACGTCGCCAATACAGATGTGGGAAGAACATGATAAGCATTTCAAAAATAATTTACGGATTTATCAGATCATGTTTCCCTGCTGACATCAACTAATGATGTCTGACAGCATACCAACGTGCCTCAGCACAGTGGATTGCCATCACTGAGCTAACCAACACAAATGTTACGTTTTGTAGGCCTGGGATAATCCATTAAAGCAGGCAAGCAATCGGCAATGAGGTCCCAGATTTATTTGTGGATCTGAGGACCTTTGAGAGGTCCATGAGGTTTACAGCAGCTTAGCATCATTTCTCATAGATGGGCTTGCTTCGGTCGCGGTGAGATGAGGAGATGCTTCCCAAGCGGCTCAGGGTGGAAGGAACCCTCCTTGTACACAATCCTCCCCCTGAGGATTGTGGCGTTAACCACGCCCTTCAATTTACGCCCCAGATATGGAGTTACCTGAACACACAGAGACAAACACAAACTGTGTGTTCCAATCACTCAAAAGTTATCCACAGATTATTTGTTTGTAAGACTTTTGAATCATCTGTACCTTGTTTTTATGATGTATGTTTTCCACTTTAATCTGTGAAACATGACCACAGCGAAATGTGTTAATGATGACAGAGTGGTAACAACACAATAACAAGAAGTAATGGGGATGGACACTTGATGGCTACAACATGGAGTTCCAACCTCAAATTCACGATCGGGCTCCCATATCACCAAGTCAGCGTCATAACCAGGGTCCAGCCTGCCTTTCTGTTGGTCAAGGCCGCAAAGCTGAGCTGTTTTCTGGCTGAGAAGTCTCACCACATCAGACAGATGTAAGCCCCTATTGCTGGCTGAAGTCCAGAATAAAGGCAAACCTGGAATTGTGGCAACGAATGAAGTCAAGTCAAGTTTGAATTGGCCAACAATGTTCTTGCAGATTTTTGGCACTTGTCCTTTGTGTGTCCCCTCAGCTGAGCTGTGTGTTTGTCAGCTATACTCTCATTTTCAGACCTTGACCTGTGTGTCACATAGAAGAGTAAATGATTCAGCAGGCCTCCAGACAACACTGTACTACCTGCACTAACGTCCAAAATACAGTGCCTCTCTGCTATAAAGGAAGAAAGAAAGGGAGGAGAAAAGCTCATTCATCCTTAAATTGTGTAGAACAGGTCTGAGTTTTACATCATTCTGTTCCAGGTACTTGGTGGGAAAGTAAGCAAGTCTGTGTATGTTTTTTCATATGTCTCCCTCAGTCTCAGTTAAGGCTGGAACTTTGGTCTTTGCTCCCAGGATGCAAACACTAGTCTGTATTTACCAAACTGCAGTGATGAAATTCCCCCCCAGGCTGCTATGAAGTCGCCAGCATCCATTTTTTTGAGGTCAGGGGTACAGGGGGAGTGATCGGAGACCACCATGTCGATCTGCCCAGCTTGCAGTGCAAGCCAGAGCTGCTCCTGTTGAAGCAGAACCACTGCTTACGATAATGAAACACTACAATTGAGATGTCAGTGTCTCCCTGTTGACCTGGTTGGCAGCTCCTCGGATGGGGGGGCAGCACTTGAACTGCGTGGCCCCTGCAGGAATGTCTTCAGCGCAGAGGCTGAGGTAGTGGTGGGTTGTCTCCACCGTTAACGGGGCCCCCAACTGACGTGCCTCCTGGATCAGCCGTAGTGGCATGGCAGAGGATAAGTGGACAATATGGCAGCGAACCCTGCAGAGACAGAGCGGGATATACGTGTCACAGTCACTGCTCATCACTGTGATGGTGGTAAATAATTTCTCTAAGACGCAGAGATACCTACTGGTACTGGAGACAAAGTTGTGTGACCATCCGTATGGCCTCAACCTCCATTAGATCTGGCCTGGAATCGAGAAAGGTGGCGTACTTGCAAGGGTCTAACACAGAAAAGGACACGAGTTAGTTTAGGGGTGTCATATTGATTGAATATCAACACTTCAATAATTGGAGATGTTGCTTAGCTGCCGGAGCAGGTGTGACGTGTTTCAGAGGCGCAACTATGGCCAATTGTTTGAAGAAAAATTGGGGGGAAATAGATGCAAAGTCAAGCAGAGATATCACTCACACAACACAAATGCTCAATAGCCACGAAATGCTAAATACACGTCTGAACCGAAACATTTTGATGTCATTACACCCCATCTCGTCAGTCTCGGCTTCACATCTTATGTCCCAACGCGGGTAGCATGACTGCATTACCTCCAGTTTCCTCTGCTGCCCGCTGAATGTCAGTCTCTGCGTGAAACTGGAAAGATGGATGTAAGACAAATTTCAGCATGAGGGCTCCCTGATGATGATTACAAGGACCAAAATTTGCCAACATCTGGATTTTTTGTGTTACCAGTAGGACACTTCCTGTGCCTTGAAGCTGCTTCATGGCAGCATGAAGATCACATTCAGTGACATGGGGGAACTCGTCCACTCCGCTATGGATGAGGAAACACTTAAAGCCAGCCACTCCGGCCTGGATCATTGGCTGAAGCTCGAGCTTCGAGAGGACGAGGTGGTCATTGTTAGTGATGGTGATACCAGCATGATTTAACACCTCTTTCTACCAGGTTCTACCTCATTCCCAGGTAGCACACCGCCCCAGAAGGCTGTGTCCACAAAACACTTTCCGGTCGCTTCCTTGAGCTTCTGGTGGAAATGGTCAACCGTGGTGGTTGGAGGGACGCTATTTCTGCATGCAGAAGAATGTCACACATCACATACATTAAAAGTTAGTTTGGTATTATTGGAAAAATTGGACTGAGAAACAATGGAGACCTACAAAATATCGTGATCCAGGACAATCCTGTGTGTAGGGTGGTGTGTTGAGTGTCTGTCCCTGTTTGTTGTTTTTGTCTCACTTCATCTGGGACTTATCTTTACGGAAAATTTGTGCTGCCTTTGCCTTTTGGTTTCATCACTTCCAAAGAAATCTTATAAAATTTTCCAGCACCAGTTTTTGTCCAACCTTTTACTCATATGTGGCAATCTGGCACATCATTTTCTGCTCAGTAGTGGTATGTCTAAGAACAAACTTATTCATAATACATCTGTTTAGATCATTGAAGTCATTGTAATTCTCAGGAATAAAAATTCATAACACATGTAATGATGATACTTTTTATCCTGTGTTTTGTACTTTTGCACTATCTATACTTAGTAGCTAACTGGTTATCATTTGTCTGGTGTCAAGGTAATCGCTATATTTCAAGTGAATCTCCTCTTTCCTTGTTTTTAACCTTTTGTGTCACTTCCCAGCTGGTATTTCATTGAATTCTGTTGAAATAACTCAATTGATGTCTACACGAGTGTCAAAGTTGAAGGAGCCTTCAGGGGTCTTTGAATACACAACTTTGGAGAGAATTGAACATTCATTCAGCTGTTTAAGGTCATACAACACCATCATCTGGCCCCTGAGACGAAAAAATGATGACCTGCCTCTGTGGAGGACCTCAGACTTACAGTGGCATGTCCACTATTGTCGTGACACCCCCCGCAGCAGCAGCCCGGGTGGCGGTCCAGAAACCCTCCCATGAGGTGCGACCTGGCTCGTTCACATGCACATGGCAGTCAACAATACCAGGCATCACCACACTATTGCCAACATCCAGCACCTGCCACAAAGTTCCAAATCTTTACATCATTTACAGATAATGCAAAGCAGTTCCACTTTTTTTTTAACGTCAGGGACATGTGCTTACCTCACGAGGAGTGTCATCGGGAAAGTCAGCGTCTGAGACGATGTGTTGAATCTTGCCATCCTTGATTACAATCACGGCTGGACAGATTTTGTCGCCCAGCAGGACTTTCGTACTCTTCACCGCACTCACTGTTGAACCGAGCTCCATGCCTACCGTAACTCGCTGGAAGTCACTCCTCCACCTGTGCTTGCACAAAAAAGGCCGACTGGCACCCACACTGCAAAAAATGACATCCTCTGAGGCTGTGGTCACTGCAGTTGTCACTGTGCATCAGTGTGAATTATAGTAAGACAGCTGCAGGGTATGCAGCATTACATTATGTCATAGCTTGAAATATTAGGTAATAACGTCAACACTGTAGAAGTTCCTTGGTAATAAGCTAATGACACATTCAAATATTGCTGGATAAGGTAAGGTTTATATGCAAATGTATTGTTTCTCAGTAAAAGTCTGAATAATAGTAATAATAATAATAGGAAGAGGAGGAAGAAGAGGAAGAATCTAATGTTCTCTATTTCAGTCTTGTAACACAGGGGCTATTATTTCAAACATTCAGTTTTGGCAGAAAAATTACATGTATACATGTGTACTGACCATTCTGTGTTTGTTGCAAAGAGGTCGGAAACATCTATTAGCCCTCTTCTCCTTTCTTTTTTCTTTTTTTTCTTTCTTTCTTTTTTTCTTTTTTTACAGTGGATGATCAAAGTACTCTTTAGGGTTGACCTTGTTCAGCTGATAAAATCTGCCAGATTTTCGACTTTTCTCTAGACTTGTCACTCACTGCCACTGGAGTTGGTTAAAAAATCAAAAGTGACAGCAGCCAAACTGGTGAGGCAGGGCGAGTTTATTTGTACTGCACAGTTGATGTACAATTGTGATGGTTTATATCGAGATGGTTTATACGGCTCTGATTTGTCAGAGATGTACTATGGTCCATGCAGAGATTTGTAGACTAGCAGAGCTGTTTTAAAGTCTATCTTCTCTGCGACAGGAGGCTAAGGTTTGGGCACTGGACTAACATGGTCCTATTTCCTGGCTCTGGTCAGGACTTGAGCAGCAGTGTTCTGGATGTACTGCATCTGTCCAACAATTCGCTTAGAGAGATCAGTGAGTAAACCATGACAAATTTGATGAAAATTTTATGATATTATCAGTTCATTTTTGTTTCTCATGCCAAAAAAGGTTTTTGGAGAAAAAAAAAAATCTTTTTCAAACAGGGCCAATTAATGAAATGGAGGAATCTTCGTCACTGATGTTAGAAGTTCTCCAAAGACAGGTACTGGAATTTCATCAAAGTGAGCAACAGGACGACACGCTCACTCAAGATCAGGATACTTGAGGCCGCTTCGGTTCTCTCTGTTCATCCCAGTCACATCAATTGCACAGACGTAGCAGTCAGTGACATGGTTTGTTGTCCAAACTGTGGGACATGGACTAAGCTACTTGGCATGTTGTTCAGAAAGTTGACCAGGTTTACCAATGTAATTTTTGGATTCAGCACATCAAAATAATCCTAAATCAACAAATCATATACATATCATATTGTGGGAATATTTCACTTTGCTGGGGTTGTTGCAACGTTTCATCAAGAATACATCTAGATTCAATTTGCAATAAATTATAGTGGGAAAACACTAGTGCAGGACATTCCAGACATGATTCATGTGAAGTAGCAAACAAACAGCTGAAACTGGTTAAGATGAGCTAAAACAAGAGCCTGTGCGCACACTAGCTACCTGACCTGAACCGCAGTGTTCACTTCTCTGAAATATTCCACTCCGTGTGGGCCGTCCAATTAAATGCTTGTTGCTCGGGTTACAACCCATATTGATAAGAGTAGGTCAGCATGCTACGTCATCTTGTGGTCTGGATTTCCTTCTTCATCTCACTCAGCAGAATCACAGAAGATTGGAGTCAAATGGCAAGTAGGCATGGGAACATGACCCAAGACGGAGGCAGAGATGAGTCAGACCAATCATTTGCGGCGCATGATGATGGCAACCACCTTCATGAATGTGCATTGTAATTGCATGTGAAAAATTGGGCAAGGGAAGAGTGGGGAGTCGGACTTTATGAACAGACCAACTTGGTGCATTAGTAAGGGAAGTCAAACCCAGAACTTGGTAATTTATATCCTTGGCTGATCCAACTTAAATCTGTTAACATCGAGATCCATACAAAAACCTCTCAGTGAAGATATGGCGACTTTCCAACAACAAAAGCAGAAATCAATATGAATGCGTTATCCTCACTGTATTAGCATATTCAAACCATTTAATGCTTTATCACATATAACAATGTGAAACAAACTGTCAATGTGTACATAGCGCAAAAGAGATGAATATAAATACATACTCATGTTGGCTGCACAGTGGAGTTACAAAAAGACAAACTACGTGTACAAATCAAGCTTTTCATCTTCTCGTCACAGTGTGCATATTAATAAAACTTTTTAAACCACACAGCACCACATTAGTTTGCCTGATCTTAACTTTTAAACATAAAGCCAATGCACCAAAGGATGAAATGAATACCAACACAGCAACAATTCAAGTAGCTGAGGATGTTGAAGTTGCCACTGATCATTAGCACCTTATACCCTACAGTACACTGAATAAGGCTTCGCCTCCAGAGATATGGACTCTTGACGTAAATACACAAAGATATTGAAGACTGAGAGATTTAGCAGGATTCTAAGAACTACAATGGTACCAAACAGGCAGAGAAAGTGCTAATGTGCAGGTCTAGATTTCCTCTGAGAAACTAGGTTACTGAAATACTCCTACTTATTACATTAGCATTTCTACACTGCTATCCACAAAAAAGTACTTAGGAATCCCTTCCACCAAAATGACCAGAGGAGAAATGTTTTCTTGGTTTTGAGTAAAGCTGCCATGATTTACAGCCCACTGGTGGTCAGACGTTCTGGAGAGAGACTTCTGGTGCCATTAAATGCCTGGAAACACACAGACAGGGGATGTTTGAGGTTGATACGCGTGAACCTTGATCTCCATTCAAATGATCGATACACACAAATCAGCTGAGGTGCTGCACAACGTACGTACCCTAAGGAGCACAGATTACAGTGCCACGAGGGGTGGAGAGAACAATAATTTGTGTTATTTTAAAGGCTGAACATTTCACGCCAAAGTGTCAGCAAGGAGAAGAGCTAAACATAAACATCAATCAACGACTGGCTTGCTCAAGACTCACAAGCCTGCGACTGGGGCTGAGAGAGCGGGAGCGCACAGGGCTTGCACTCCGGCTCCGACTCCGGCTCCTGGTCCCCCACTAGAAGAAAAAAATAACTTGTCACTTCTACCACTCTGGACCACTGGACCTTGTGAAACTTTGAAATCAAAATTTTCTCAGCTTCATACAAGCAGAGGAGGAAAATTTCTGTATATTTGCTATGTTTCTCTGACTTATTTTGTGTGAAGCAAGTTGCCCTTAAGTTGGATCACATAAATTGTAGATACACTGCAAACTACTAGATTTCCACCCCATTGCCAACATCTCCATCAACCTTAATCTGTCAGTCTAGAAAATGAAAAACAAATTAACAGACTGAGCTTTACCAGGGCGCCTCTACGAGTCACGGCCTCTCCTTTCACTATTACAGAGTCTCCTTCTGTCAAGGCTGGCCAAACGTGGTACATCACCAGAGGGGCGGTAAACTCGGAATCATAGCTGCGACGATACCTGTCATGCAGGTGGAGAAGTCAAAAGGCGGTGGAGAAGTATGTGTGTCAGTAGTGACATCCTGTGGTAAGTACAGCAAATGACCATCAAACAAGGATGAAGCTCTTTGGTCCCTAAGTGTAAGTGGTGTCTATTGGTAACATTGCGATGCTGCATGAGGTTAGTCTCCCATAACAAAAGCCGCATTTGTTGGAAATAACATATTTTCCGGTGAGGTGGAAAATATGCAGGGATGAACTGACTTGGTGTCTGTGAAAAGCTCTCCGTTGTTGGCAAAGGCCAGGTCAACAGGGGGGTCCAGGGTCTGCATGGCAAAGGCCACCCTGCACGCCTCTCTGATCAAAGTGCTTATGAGGACGAAGTCCACCTCAGGTGGGAAGGAGATGCGAGGGTTCACGTTCATAGAGCTGATGACATCCTAGAGGACATATAGGACATATAGGACAGACATGCTGGTTAGTAGGAGGTCAACAAAGGTCCGTGCTTGCTATGGAAGACTTGAGCTGACAGAAAACCTCACGTTGATGCTGGCTTGGACATCATACAGGTCCAGGTTTCTGACAATGTAGTCCACCGCTGCGTCCTCCAAAGTTTCTGGTCCAAAGTGGGACGGGGACAACGTCTTCCTCACGCGCAACTTGAAATGGCGGTAAGCCAACTTTGCTGTTTTAAATGATTCCTGAGACACAACAAAAGACAACAAGGCCTTGCGTGTGTTTCACTCTTTCAGTCATATCACCATTTCATTATCAGACATCCACCCTCCGTTATCTATGATCATACCACAACAGCGATGAAGATGATTTTCTGCACCATCTCTAAGTCCGATATGTAACGTCGGAGCAGAGTCTGGGCCTCAAGACGTTCCACCGCATACAGGTCATTGAAGCGAGACACGAGGCGTGCATGGCGGGAGGAGTTGGTGATCTGCGCCCTTGTGGGAGACTCGCTCCTCATGGGGCTGGAGGAACGGCTCAGTCTGGGCAGAGGACTTGGAGACCGGCTTCTCACCAGCCTGGAAGGACGTCAGATGGTTATCAATGGACTGTATGACACTGAATTTGTGTTGTTGTATTGGTATGCTTGTGTGAGCACCTCTCCTGCAGCATGGCTTTCTCCGTGCTCAGGTAGGACACCTCGTCTCTCAGCAGTCGAATCTGTCGCTCGTAGTCATCAACTGTATCCATTCTCCTCTTGTAAATGTCCAGCTGCTCATGTGCAGAGTGCAAACTAAGACAAACGCGCAGCCATCATCAGGAGTGAAGTGTTGTAGGGCTGCATATACAGTATGTGCACACACATTTTACGGGATTGGAAAATAGATTTTGCCTCGCAAGGGTCACTCACTCTGCTTTTAGCTGTAATATTTCATCCTCAGTGGCTAAAAAAGTGGTTGCAGATTTGCTCTTTGTGTCATCCAATTCCTTCTGGGCGTCATCCAGTCTGTCATAATGACGACAAACACTCTTTAAAACCATCTCGCCACTCTAGTCTAAACTAGAAATGGGTCTAAGTCTGTCATCAGCAGCTATGATAAGGCAAAAAGCGGAGACACATAAAGCAACATTGCTCGGATGCAGGGATGTACAGTTAGTGTTAATGCGGTGTATGGAGTTGAAATATGGTAGAACATGTCTCAGGGTATTGTCTCCACCCTGAGTAACTCATAAGCATTCATTTGTAACTAAGATTCTTTGAAATCTTGAAGCTTTGAATTTGGCAATTTTCAGCGATGCAGACATGCACAGATGCATGCGGATGTAAGGGGATGAAAAGAGAGGAGACTTTAGAGTGCTACACCTGTCCTCTGACAAACTCACTCCGCTCTCATGGAGTCCAACTGCAGTCGGGTGGAGCAAAGCTGCGTCTCCATCTTCTGCATGTCATTCTCGTGGGAGGCAGAGAGCTCTCTGATTTTCCTGTCCTTTTCCACTGAATCCTGATATCAACGAGAGTCACAAAAAAAGGATGTTCACTGGCTTTTCAAACAGATGGAGTGCAGCTGACCTTTAAAAAAGTGGTTACCATTTTTGTTCCTTTTCGAATTTACTCAATATAATTTGACTTAAAATTGAATCTAAAACGAAGTGTGAATGTCATGAGCTGTATATGAAATCTCTGTTTTGATTGATTTGAAATATCAGCTGGTGCCAACCCAATGACATTTATATTGGGATCATAGTTACTTTGCATTGTTTGAGCACCTGTAGTCATTATTACTGCACTGTGTGAACAACAAAAAGTCTGTTTTATAATAGCCACCACTTTACCAAATTGCACCCTGTGTCAAAAACACATCCAACCCCATGATTTATGACGCAAAACACCACGTGACATCACCTGGATGAGTTGCAGACTCGTATCGTCACTGACTGATGGTCTTGTCATCGAGAAGCACGTTCCGAGCCAAGGCAGCAGGCGTGTTTTGAGAGTGTCCACTCCAGCGTAATGGCTTCCTGATTTATGAAGCGAGAAATTACAAATTCAGCGTGACAAGCCAACATGAGGGCTGAACTTAATGAAATAGATTTTTACTTGCCTTCAGCGGCTGTCAGGTTGAGGATGGTGAACAGTTGGCCCTGGATCTTGGCTGTGAGCTCAATCAGCTCACAGCAGCGGTTGAGGTTCTGGTCACAGGTCATCACCTGGGATTGTTAGCATGGAAAAAATAAATGTACAACATCTAACATTTGGGAAAACATTAGGAAAGATCTTCGTAACATCTGGATCAAAAGCAATCATTGGAGAGTGAAAAATATCTCTTGCACCTCCCCAACCCCGGTGCTACACTCTGATTTGGGAAAACTGGGTACCAAAGTATCCTTAATTTCCTCTTAAAGTTGTTGCATGTTTTGTGGATCAGCAGGACTTTGGCGCAGTGGGTGGAAAGGAGCAAAATGATTAATGGATGTTTGCGGTGATAGTTGTTATCTTGAGAGAGGGATGCTCAGTGTCGAGAGGGAGTGTGATGCATTTCTTGGGCAGACTGAACACTTACATAGTATAGAATGCCTTTATTGTCATTGTGCAGTACAACAAAAAATATAGCACAACAAAATTATGAACCTTATTGCACCTTATCATTAGAATTTTCACAATTTTATTTCACTTTAAAACCAAGAATGGAGGTCAAGTGGAAACCAAGAAATATTTTTGTCTTGATGAAGAGTAAATTGTGCAACTGTGCTATCAATGTCCAGTGATTTAGAGCACAATTGTTGCATTAATACATTTTCTCTGTGTGCATGTGTGGCTTTTCCTCTTGCATACACAGTACATCCTGCATGATAATGGCACGTAATTTCGCGATCCAATCACGAAGACTAGTTGTAGACACGCAGTTTAGCCCATTCGTACTTATCGACAATACCACCTCTGTTGGCCGTGCGCCCATTACAGAGGAAATGATAGGACCCGAATCACCTCGTAAAGATCTTTGTAACAGTCAAACTGTAACCATAGCGACCGACGTCTATAGCAACCAAACTCTTGTGAGGAACAGGATGTGGCCCTCACAAATAGATTCCTTTGCTTTGGTGAATGTTTTACAATAGACTTTGGTGTTGATGTTGCAATCGAAATGTCCCTTGGGTCATTGGTATGATGATTTTAAAACACATTATAAACGAGACCAAACTAGACACACACAGCTACGATCAACAGTGGGGTTGAAAAAGACAGAAATTTACATTTTTGCTTTCTTAATGTGAAAGGTCTGATAGTTCAACAGTCTCGCATTCTCGGTACTGGAAATAAAATGATGAAGATGCTGGTGAGGATTGAGGTCGTTCATGATTTATGAATGAACTTACATGATAGTCTTTGAGCCAGCAGTCCAGCTTGTCCTGCAAGACGCTGAACGAGGACGTGTTGACCAGTCTCCTGAGAGTCTCCGCCATGTCTTTCCCGCTACTCACTTAATCCTCCTAATAGTTTTATTTTTCTGTCAACAGAGCGACGTCTACTCAGCTAAGGCGGAGCAGCAGCAGCTGCAGCTAGAAAAAAAAACCCATCTTCCGGACGTTTTCTCCTCCCCACGACGCCGGACAGCCAAGCGCCGCCTTCAGTTGTGGCAACCGGCATGGAGAAGCAAGCGCCTGAGCTCTGGACACAGGGGGAGGACAGCGGAGGACAGCGGCGTCCTCCCGTGCCCGCCCTCCTGTAAATACAGCGGTAATGTCACACCGTCAAACGACACCGGAGCACGCGCATTGGCGCACACGCGCGCGCTCACCCACACACTGCCTCTCTCCCCGTTAACATGATAGCTGTATTTTTCACCTGTCACCAAAACGAAATATACATGTTCTTAGACATTGACAGTTGCATTGTCTTCCTCTTGGTTTTGTTCTCGAGTAGTCATACTTGGTGAGACTTGTATTTTTCAGTCAATCTTCAGTCAATTCAGTCAGATCGTCTCTGTTTCTGATAGAATCAACCTTTATTATTATTGTTTGCTGTACAATGAAATTCTGGTGGCAGTTCTCTGTATGCCCAAATTCAATGATGTGCACAAAATAAAACCTCTTAACAAAGCGCCAGCTGTAAACACTATCAAACAATATATTAATGTTTACAGGCCAAACAACAAAAACCATGTGCAGAAGATCGAGTGTTGAAAAAAGTAAGGCCAATCTCACCATGAAGCGAGATAGGATCTCAGAGTTTTACTTTTTTTTGTAAACTTACTTGTCTGATTACACTGTCACACAAAAAGTGACTAATCGTCAACTTTGGTCTATTAGGCATTATAGTGTTTCAAATGTGCATTTGCAAAACTAGTAAGACAGAGTGAGCAAACTCTCAATTGTTTCAGGACAGATTGAATGTCGAGGCACATTCTGATGGAAGAATGGCAGCCAAGCTGAAAGGGAAGGTGCACAGGGTTAGCAAGACCTCCCATGATGTATAGTTTGGAGACAGGGTGCCGTATACAAGACGGAAGACTGAGCTGGAGGTTTCAGCAGAGATTAAGATGCTGAGGTTTTTGTTGGGAGGGACCAAGTTGGACAGGATTATTTAGTCCATCAGAGCCAAGGTGGAGCAATTTGGAGGTAAGCTTAGAGGCAAGATAAGTAAGAATAAGGGAAACTCAGCAAGTCTCCAAGGGTCTATTGCAACGGTTTGAGTATGCACAGAGCAGAGAAAGTGAATGTCGCCAGGTAAGACATGAGGGTGGAAGGCGTATCAGATGAGCACAGGAGCAGGAGGAGGTGAAGGCAGTGGTGGTGATGGTCTGCTGAGTCAAATCTGTAAGGGAGCAGTCAACACAGAAAAAGAGGACGCACACGGCCCTAAGTATTGAAACTGTGCTTTTGTGAAAAAATGAACATTGCAACCATCTTCTCTAACACGTGTCTAAATGCTACATGCTTTTTGTGTTAGTTAGATGTACTCGTGTGTTTTCTGCTCTCCATTAGTCAGGGACAAATAGGCAGAAATAAGATTCAAAACAGCGGGGAATGTCATCGAAAGACTACAACAAAAGACGAGAAGGAATTGTTATTGTTTGTAATTGCCACGAAGTAGGAGAGTGGTGAAGGATTTTTAACAGTTGTAACTAAAGACATGGAAAATATGAATGGGTATGGTCTGCTATTTTGGGAAGTTTGGATGCCTAAAATTGGAATACACCATTTTGAAAATCTTCAGAGTGAATCCTCAAGTTAACACAGTCGTGTGAATATGATTAATCAAATTGCTTAATACTTATTTTTTTCTCGTAGTTTGTTTGTTTTCATTCCGTATACAGCGCTATGCAGACTGGTTTATTGTAATATTTATCACGTCCCCTGATACACTGTGAAGTGGTTTCTCCCCCCTTGTCATTCTGCAGCCAGCAGAGGGAGGGTAAACATGGCGTCCGAGCAGGTCCGTTATGTTCTATGTCCGTTGTTATCCTTACAGTCTGTTCGATTACATGTCCGTGTAACCACGACACTAAATGTACAACGCCTTCGAGTATTTTGGTGTCATACCTCGAAAAATTTCGGTTTTCAATGTCGGTGTTACGATCGCACAAGGCTAATAACTACTGACTTGAGATTTTTATCACGGGCAGAGACTGCACCTATTTTGACAAGAGGTTATTTTACAAGCACGCTCACTATTATTTATATTAAAGCAAGACTATTTGTTCAGTTGCTATTTCTACTCGGCTGTTTGAAAGCCATTTATTTTTAGTTATGCCCACAGACGGACTGACGCGGGTATTTAACTGCAATGCATTCCACAAGAGCAGAGACAGACGAAGTGTGGGTTGCTCTTTATAAACGTGGGGCTGGCTTTAGGGAGTGCATTTTTCGTTTAGCCAGACAGTCACACGGAAATTCACATTTGACATGTAGAAATTGAGAATATGCTGATCAACTATGGCTCCGTCCGTGGGTATGTCTTTGTGGCTAATCACAGATTTCGAGGGAGAGATTGACAATCAAAACGTCCATCGAGTGTATCTGGGGGCGTGGCTACTACCAGCATGTATTTCGAGTACAACATCATGACATGCATTTAGCATCTACTACAATATTTAGAATGAAGACTCACATTGTCAACTTTTTTGACGTTGAGGTTCATAGTGAGCATGTGGACCTGGCAATGATTTCTGTTAAAATGGTTGATGTCTGCTTAAATGAGAGGCAATTGGATTTAATCAATGCAAATGCTGTTATATTTAAAACTGTTCACAGGAGGTTTCCTGTTACTTAAAAAAAGGGTACAGTTTTGAGACTGAAGAGGTCTTTCTGAATCACAACATACATCATGGATCTCCTGTATTGACACCGAATACAGGAAACCCATTGTCGGTCCGAGAAGTCAGTTTTTAAACCCAATCTTGTGTTTTGGCTATGACACACGATTCTTACTGTAGAAGTTATGTTGATATGAGTGAACCATTGTAACAGTTGAGCATCTGTTCAGGCTAACAAGTGCTGAGTCCTTTGAAATGATACATTGTTTTGTACTATCTGAATGAACACATGTGTTCTGTTCACAACAGCTCAATTGTGCCACAACTAGAACATTATTATACTGTATATTGTTGTCATCATTGATATCATTATGTTATTACAATGGTCATAACAGAAAAGGCAAAAAAACAAAAAAAAAAAAAAACAGGTTAGATGTTCAAGACAAACCAGAAACCCTCCAAATGTACACAATAGTCCGATAATGGGTGATAGTGCATGCAGAGATGGAAATTGAAATATCAACAGATTTCACAATGCTAGCAACAGCAGCTTTGACAGCATTTGATATGACCTATTTCTAACTTTTCATTTCTAATGCTCCTTACTCCTTGCCTTTTTTAGCGTGCAGCATTAAAATTGCCTCTCGGGGAAATACAGTTTTTCTGATTCTGATTTTGATTTGGTGCTTAAATTGTTGTTAATTTAATACCAGTGGTTTTCAAGGTGGTAGAGTTTCTGTCTGTTTAATATGTCAGATATTGGTGTTTGGTTGCCTGAACTGGAGCCCTCCTAGTTAGAATTAGGATTTTATGAGACATATGAAACCTCTCCTTATTGTATAATTACTGCCCTCTCTTGGCTAAACGGGCAAATACCCTGCCTCCACAAAGAAAAAAAAGGAAAATAATACATTCTCACAATTAGTGGCTCCTGCTGACCTTTTTTTCAGACTGGGTCAATGACTTGAAAATTATCCAAATTGCTGTGCAGGAAAGTTCAAATGGGCCTGTGAAGAAGTCCATGAGAGAGAAGGCTATTGAAAGGCGCTGCAACAACAAGGAACACAACAGCAACTTCAAGGCAGGCTATGTACCCATCGAGGAGGAACGTCTTCACAAGACAGGTCTCAGAGGACGAAAAGGAAACATGGCCATTTGTATTATCGTCCTTCTCTTCCTCCTGGCTCTCATTAACCTCATTGTGAGTATTTCCAGTATTAATTGTGTAACAAAGGCAAACAGCCGCTATACACGATAACACATCACAATCCCTGTCCCCTCAGATCACACTGGTTATTTGGACAGTGATTCGTATTGGCCCAAATGGCTGCGACAGTATGGAATTTCACGAGTCTGGGCTGCTCCGCTTCAAACAGAAAGCAGACATGGGAATAGTTCACCCCCTTCATAAAAGTACAGTAGGAGGCCGGAAGGATCAAGACCTGGTGATTGTTGGCAACAACAACCGCGTAAGATACAGTGATGGTGCAATGTGGGCAAGCTATTAGCTTTCCGAATGACTGTAAACAGTTACCAGAGATCATAATTTAACTGGGTGAGAAACATAATCTCCTTTATTAATCTGTGTTTTTAATCTGTGTGTTGTCCAGGTTGTGTTCCAGCAAGGCACAACTAAACTAAGTGTAGAGAAGGACAAGACCTCAATCGTCAGTGATGTTGGGATATCCTTCACAGACCCACGCACACAGACCACGTTCTTCAGCACTGATTTTGAAAATCACGAGTTCCCTTTACCCAAAGGAGTCAAGGTGTTGAGTGTCAAGAAAGCCTCCACTGAAAGGGTGTGTATCCCACTAGCAATAGCTTCATTGCTTTGACAAAATGAGTTGTCACATTAGCACATTAGTATTGTCAGATCGATTGAGATGTGTGGCTGATACACATCATGATTGCTTTATTATAAGCTTGTTTTGCAACATTTTATCATTGAGTCAAATTTTTAACATTTTTAAGTTTTCCTTGTTTGTAAGTCATGATGAGATGCAAGGTCAGCACATCCTTGACATGTCCAGAAAACAGCCTCCGGGTCAACTTACCCGCTATTTTGCTGGCTAAATGATAAATCTCTTGACGGGGGCAGAACAGTCATTTCCCAACACGTCAGTGACAGAAAGGTACACCGTCTAGACAAAGCTCCAGGAAACAAACCACAGTGATATCAAAAGCAGCAAATCTGAAACTCAAGGTGAAAGGACAGTTGAAGTAATTCTACGGGTGTCTGCTCATATTGGAATCGAGAGCAGAATGTGTCAGGCAGCAAAGAAGACGAAGAACAACCATCTAAAAATCTGAAGATGTGGGTTCAGCCCTGGCCTCCTTAATCAATGCCAGTGACGTCATAGTCCCCTTGATAATTGTTTTTTAAAATTTGAGTCATTACATCCACTTTTTGAGTCATTACATCCAGTTTGCATTTTTCCCTGAAAAATACAGTAAATATAGGCCACCAGAAACGTCTTGTCCCTGTGGGATGCGTTGTGTATTTTATATTTTATTATTTCCTCCCTGTTAGATCACAAGCAGTGCAACATCTGACCTGAACATCAAGGGAGACAGCAAGGCCATAATCCGTGGCAATGAGGGGGTGAATATTATGGGCCGAACAGTTGAGTTCAAAATGGGCGGAGGCATTGAGCTGAAGGCTGTGAGTATGATAAACCAACACCATTGGAGCACAAAATCCTAAAATGAGTGAAAACTTGGATATATGGATCAAAGACTTTCTCTCTGCAGGAGAACAGCATTGTACTGAATGGATCTGTCATGTTCAATGCCACACGTATACCTAACTCAGTTGGAGATGTCTATTTCGATGAAGGCATGGAGAGGTATAAGCTGTGCATGTGCGCAGATGGGACACTTTTCCGTGTTCAGGTGAAGTATCCCAACATGGGCTGCCAGACATCAGACAACCCATGCAAGAAGGCTCACTAGCATGGTGGAAATGTTGCACTAGCAACATTTTGAACCATTTTGCTAGTGAGACACCACTGACGCCAGGAGAACCACTTGCACAATAAAAACATGTAATGTCAACCTGCATATTTGAATCTACATTTGGATTTTCATTGCTAATTTTTCACAAGATTTTCTCGTTACAACACTTGTGCAATACCTTTGGAAAGTTCTATAATATCTATTTCTTGACAAAGAGAGTGTGATATGAATTACTTACTTTGCCAAAGATTGAGGGAGCCTGTAAATGAGAGTTTTTATTGTTCTGGGGATTTGATATCTTCATGAAATGCCAATTTTACTACAGCAAGATGAAACACTCATTTTGTGTGTGACTGTACTGTACGTTGCCTCTAACCGGGTTTCAGTGGTTAATTTTGACTCATAGCCCAGCGTTAAAGCCTAGAAGGGAATGCGGTGAAGAATTTGATTTGCCATTCTCTGTTTCAGGCAGCTCTGTTTGTTTTTACTTCAGTTGATAACTCTGCAAAACTAGACTGATGACTGGATACTCAGCAGTAATTCACAGTGTGTTAACAGTATTTTGGACAAATTGAAATAACAAATGTTTTAAGCCATTCAGGTGTACTTGGGCATACTAAACGCACTTGAGACTTCATGCACATATACCTATGGGTTAACAATGGATGATCTTGATATATTGTACAGTATATTCAAATGTTGTCGCAAAGTATACTTTTTTTCAATGGAAACATTCATATCTTGACATCATTGTTGGAAAAATCAAAAATGAGTGCTATCAAGAAGGTTTTGTATGCCACTGACAAATTGTTATTGTCCATCTTATGTTGTGTGCAATGTAGTTGAACATTTGTCGTTTGCTCTGCCTTGGATCATCTTTTGTGTTTTTCTCATCACACTGATGTTTGACATGCTGGGTGGTTAAGTAGCCATTCATAAATGACAGCGGTCTGTGGAGTAGAAGTGGTAGATCTGATAACTGACCGAAACTCAACACACAAACTGACAGTATTTAAACATTTGTATGAGATTTGACGGTTTCAATAAACTATGTAGGTCCTTGGTGTTTTTATGCCAAGAATGCTACCAGCAAGATATCATATCTATGGTATTTATTTGTCTGACGTTTGCACGGAAACTCATGTCTCTAAGATATCGACCACTGACGCTGGTTTACTGTCCAATAAAATGCGCAGGTAGGGCAGGTCTTCTTTTTGTCATAAATTTTAAGTATCACAGTTATCTACAAAGTGTAATGACAAAAACAATGACTGTAAGACATTAACCAGGCCCGTGAATGATTGAAGGAGGTACGTATTGCCATCCTCACTATGTGCATGTTTAACTGGATATAGTCATATACACGTCAGACTTTGGTCTGAAACTTCCTGAGGCAGCTGAAGTTGCTCCCAAGAAACGTGCTGAATGAGAGAATAAGTCACAGGTCTGCGGAACAGTGAACATGTAAGTTTATGTCTCATTTTTGAAGAAATTCATGTTCTCCCATGATTAATCAATGGTGCATGTAACTGGATCATCTGTCGTAATCTAGACTGGAACTCTGGACCTTCCAGCACTGTTTTATAACTGTACAATTAGATTTGCTTTCTACTCTTAACTGGCAAATCTCTGTCTGCAGTCTGAGCTTGGTGTGCAAATGGCACCAGCACAGGGCTGGTTTCTGGTAGCCGTCTCGGTCCTCTTCTCCCACTCCTCAGTCCTCACAGACTGCCCAGGGTCCTGCACCTGTCAGAGAGGTCCCCTGATGAACTGCACTTCCTCCGGACTTCTCCGTGCACCACAGCCCATCCGCGACACCATCACTGACCTGGACTTATCTCATAACCTTCTTACCTTTGTTGACATACGCCAACCACATCAGAATCTCAGGAGTGTATGGCTGAGTGACAACAGAATCACACACTTATCTCTCTGCATTGACTGGACTGTGAAAACGAGACCAGAAGGGACAGGAGGTCCACACTGTTTAAGATGCCGGAGCAGGAACAGATGTATTTCTTGGGCCCCTACCCTGCAGCTGCTATCTGCTGAGAGAAATCAGCTTGCTGAAGTCCCACAGGGTGAGTCAGTTAAAAACAGTCATACACCCATTAATAAAACTCCAGTCAGCACGGGAGCAGTAAATATTTCTCCTCATGGAATTGATGCAGGGAGCTTGGGCTCAAGGTTTACTCTATTGTATCCGAACAGTACTCTTTCTTGAGCTTAGGGTTGTATCATTAACACTGACTAGAAAGCGACAAAGCTTGTTCAATACAGCACAGAGTACATGGCACTACATGGCATGTTCAAAGGAAAACTGCAGTGCACTTTTCAAATTCAAGACCATGTCCAAACTTTATTCCTCAATGTTGAAGTATTTATATTAGGTACAAAAAAGTCACTTACACATTTATTGATAGGTAATGAAGCACTACACATTCTGATCAAAAAAGAGTTTCCAGTTGTGCTGGTACTTGAAGACAGCAAAATCTCATGTTGATATATAGTCGTGGTGCAGATCTTACTAATTACTTACAGTGAATTTGGCTGTCTAATCAAACAGTCAGCAGAAAAAGATTATATAGCAGCTCTTTCAAATATGTAATTTCATCATGTTTTCTTTCTTGGTCTCCTTGGTTGCACAAAAACAAACCATTCGTGTGCCTATTTTGCTTTCCCAAAGTGATAGTGCGAGATAAAAGGTGATAGTGAAGTTTCACATTATATCTGATTCACACGCTGATACACACTGAATGTCTTTCAGTGGAACTCTGGGGTCGATAGATAATGTGCCCCAGAAATAACAGAGGTGATGAGGTCTTCCAGTGCCTCAGTGTTGTGTATATGACCATATATGTAGATCTGTAATTTCAGGAAGGAGTACATGTACCTTAACTTGTTGACATCCTTTATCAGTAGTACTTTGCTCTATTCAGAAATGATTAAACCCCCAAGGATACTTTCGCTGTGTTTATATGTTAGATTGCAACCATCACATGTTCACTGACACTCCAGTGGCTCAAAGGAAGCAGTGAGGTGCAGCCGTTTTGCTCTCTTTTGAACTTTTCTCTTGAATGACCTGATGGAGTGTAATTGAATTACCTCAATCAAACTGACCATATGCGAGCCATTGAATGTGTTAACCCGGTTCTTTAAAGGAATGTGTCGACACCTCATTTGCTTAGTGCTGTGTTTCCCAACCAGTGTGCAGCGGCACACCAGTGCCGTGAGAAGTCATCAGGTGTTCCGTCCGCTGTGCAGCCACCCCCCACCCCCCTCGACAACTCATGGCTGAACGCGGGGTGTGCTGTGAATTTTTTTACAATGTCAACTGTGTGCCGTGGCTGAAAAAAGGTTGGGAAACACTGGCTTAGTGGGAGCTATGTTGACAGATCTCTCTCATGTTTTGGTATTCAGCTCACAGAACCACCAACACCTTTCTAATGAAACACAGGCCCACAGTGCCTTCATTAACCTCGCAACCCAGCATCTGTTGCAGTTGAAAACATGCAGCCACCAGAGGAGAAGGGGGAAAAATTTCACTGCAATTCACCCCAATTAGTCGTCATGCTTTGCTCTGTGTCGACTTTTTCCTTTCACTACCCAGTGCATACAAACTTCCTAAACACATTTTACAAGAACACAACATTTTGCTCAGCAGCCATTGTGGTGGCATGGATGTCAATAACTCTTTTGCTTCAGGCAAGAAAATAACCGAAACATCAGTTTATGCTTGTAAAACCTGATGAGGTATGTGCAAACATGAGGGACATTCGTGTCATGAAGACTTGTATGTCACATGTTACACATTCCACTGAGCATTCGCAGGAGCTGTGTCATTATAGTTACCCTTCAGTTCTAATAAGTGCTTGTCTGTCTAACAGGGCTGGGAGGCAGTAGGATGTTACAAGTCCTGCAACTCTCCTCCAACAACATATCAACACTAGGACCAAGAGACTTGAACCACCTTCACAAATTGAAAGAGCTACATCTCCAGCACAATCACATCACCAGGCTCCATCCAAACACATTCAGGGACTTGAACCACCTCAAGGTGACACTGCAGTTCCAAAGATGTTTTTTTCAGCCAGCTGCAGCATTTGTCGCAGCTATCTTGTTGAAAAATTATATATCCAGAAGTGGATCTTGAAATGGGATTCTGTGACTTTTCAGCATTTGAATGACAAATCCGCATTTCATTTGTCCTCTTTGCCATTACGTTTTCTCCTCTAAGATCCTAGATTTGAGCTTCAACATGCTGACAAGCCTTGATCCACTGACGTATCGCTTTCTGCGTAATATTGGGGCGAACGTCAACCTGAATGGGAACAGGTGGCACTGTGACTGCAGCATGCATGGCCTACAAAGACAAATGGGTTTCGACAGTGAAGGGGGACTGCAGCCCTGGAGTGTGGTGTGTTCCACCCCCCCTGCCCTCACCGGCAGACACTTGCTCTGGCTGGCAGAGGATGACCTCAGCTGTTTTAATGCTGAAAATAGGTCAGGACACTATCAAGATGTTAGAGTCTACAGAGGATCTGAGGTGCTGCTAACATGCTCTACAAAAGGTAAAGTAACAGAAACTGCATGTTGAAATTAATATCCTGAACAGTAAAGAGTACACAAGGTTAGTCAAGATTAGTCTAACTTGAAAACCTGTGATTTTTCTAGAATCTTTGTGGTGGACACCCAGTGGTCAAGCAACTGTGGGCGAGCACCAGGTTGGTCTCTGGATCCGTAAGGTCGGCGAGAGAGAAGCAGGCCTTTACGTGTGTGTGTCTGAATCAGAGCAAGATGTGTCAGTTTTTAATCTGCAAATCAGGAAGACAGAGGCACCGAAGAGGAGGGCCAGAGGTTTATCCAGAAGTCGTGATACGATAATCCCACAGGATACCTCAGTTGAGAATGGTCACCTAAGGAGCGCAGGAGCAAGTCAGTCTGAATTGGCTCTCGCTGTGAGTCTTTCTGTTATCATCACATTCCTGGTTGCCTTTATCCTTGGAGTCCTGGCTAGGCCTCTCATTGAGGTTCTTTGGAAAAGGCTCTTCAGTAAGACAAACACCTATGAAACTAACACACCCTTACCTGAGGAGGAAAGTCACTATGAAAATGTGGCCTTCAGCAGTGACGAGGAACCTGGAATAATAGGACATCATAGGGAAAGAAGAGTGACGTTCAGCGATGTTCAGTATTATGACACTGTAGCCATTGCTAACGAGGACCTTGCCAATGGGGACGCATTGGCTTCTGCTGAGTCTGGGAGTAATACGGCGAATAGTAAAGCCAACACTGAAACTGACAATAAAATACAACAATCACTTGCAGATCATAACCCTACAGATGGCAGAAACATCTCAGGAGTCTTGGATCCCGGTCATCAACATGAAATCAAGTATGAAAACATCTCCAATCCCGCCAATCTTGAGGAGAAGACTAGTCTGTCTTCACATTCAGATTCAGAGGGACAAGTAAAACAGGAGGAGAACTCAAAGTCCCCTCAGTTGCCCGAAGATGGTTCACAGCACAGGGTGAATTGCTCTGTAGATGTCCCAACAGTTACACACACTAGGGTGCAAGAAACCTCTATCCACAGCATGAGTGAGATCCCCGACACTGCTCCTGAGCCCTTTGCAGACTGGGTACCACATGTAAACAATACCTGCTCAATAGACCCTGATCTCTGGCCAGAAAATGGAGAAAATTTTGACTTTAGCGATTCTATTGGAAGTGCTTCTGTAATGTCCGGCAGTGTCTTTGGTTCTTTCAACAATTCAAAATTGGTTGGAGTGTCCTCCCCAGAAAAACTGAAAAAGTCAGAGAGGTCAAGTTCGAGCTCAAGTTCCTATGTGAGCGAGGACGAGCCGACACAATACACTGTGAACCCTGAGCAGGAGGACGGAGATGCACAAACATTCAAAGATGAATCAATTCCTCAAAACTCACCAAGTCCTAGAAAAGAATTAAATCACTCTGACTCCTCCTCGTCGAGTGACAATGATGACAAACGCTCACAATCATTATTTTCTACTGAAATGAGTAGACTTTCATTAACAGAATCTCCAACTGTAAATGCTGATCTGGTGAGGAGGTGGCCTACTATAGATCTTGATGACATTACTTTGATCAGCGAAGGACTGGAAATCAAACCACAATCGCCAATCTCCAGTCTACCCTCTAGTAGTGAGAGTGCAGACGAAACAAGAGACCACTTTGGGATGAGTGAGGGGGTTGATATTGGCGTATCAGTGTTTCCATCAAAGGAGGCACCAACTTTAAGTAGTGATCTTAAGACACAACAGCCTCCTAAAGATCTCTCCAACATTAGTCCCGCTAAGAGGCAAGCACCATTGCCACCTTCTTTATCAGCTCCTGTGGCTCAATCTAAACCTGATGAGCTAGAAAAAAGGTTCCCTGGTGTAGATATTGGATTAGATATCAAACCCCGATCGCCATCCAAAAGTCCTTCCTCCAGTAGCGAGAGTTCAGATGAAACTAGTGACCAAACTGAACAAAGGAAATCAGGCTCATGCATACTTCCTTTAAAACAAGCTCAGACAGTTCGTAAGAGACGAGCACCATCACCACCTGTCGATCTTGGCAATGTTCTTCATGTCAGAGAGCATTCAGATATCAGAGCAACATCACCAACCGCAGACATGTCCTCCAGTGATGAGAGTACACATGAATTAACTGATCGCATAAAGGAGAGAGATCCGTCTCCACCCTGTTCTGTAGATATAACAAGGTCGTCTCTTACCAAAAGGAGTCAGCCCGCTGTAGATGTTAGCAGCATGACTCGTGTGAAGAGGCATTTGAATATCAAAGCACCATCACCATCTTCAGACACATCTAGTGAGGAAAGTGTAAAAGAGACAGCCATCCACAGGGGGAAAGGAGAACCAGACAAGAGTTCTGAACAAGAGGTAAATCAGCTAAATAGTCATGTAGAGAAATGGCTGGATATCAAAGTAAAGCATGATTCATCACCCAGTAGTGAAAGTGCTGATGAAACAACTGTTGGAGTAAACATGGAAGACGAATGGAAGACAGCTCCAACAAACACTTCTTCCAAAGAATCTCAGGAAACAAACTGGCCACCTGTAGGAGTTGTCAGTGTTGCTCCTGTTAAAAGGCGTCTGGATATCAAAGCACCATTACCACAATCATGTGATTCACTATGTAGTGGCGCAAATGCAAATGAAGAAGTTGATCAAAAAGATATGGGAGGTGATGTGGGCTTATCACTGATTGCATTGCAAGGTTCACAAAGTGTTTGCTATGATTCAAAGACACAGTGGCCCACAGTAAATCTTCACCACAGTACACCTGTCATGAGGGACGTAGAAATCAAAGCACCAGCACCAACCTCTGATTCATATTCAAGTGATGATGCTACAGATGATATAAAAGACAAAACAGAGACACAAGAGAAAGTGAACTTGTCCAACATTTCTTCCACTCAGTCACCAACTGTAAACCGTGAACAAGGAGAGATTTGGCCCACTGTTGATTTTGACCACATTGCTCCTGTGAGGAGGCGATTGGATTTCAAAGCACAGCAACCGTTGCATGAATCGCTTATTAGAACTGAGAATAAAGATGAAACAATACACCACATACAAGAGCAGAGCCACGTGATTAACAGTGAAGCAGTTCATCCATCTAAAGAATGTAAAACCCTGAGTCAGGAACTGGACACGCAACGGCCTACCCTGGTTCCTCTCCATATTCCATGTGTGAAGAAACATCTCAACATCCGAGCAGCATCACCTCCCAATGATTCATCTCCTAGTGATGAAAGTTCAGATGAAAGAAAAGTCCACACTGGGAAACAAGAGCAACCTAGGATGGAGCAGCCTAGTGTTTCATTTTCTCAATCGGAAACTCTGATTCCTAAATCACAGGCAAAGTGGCCGAGAGTTGATGTTGGGCATATTTCTGTTGTTAAAAGACGGCTGGATATCCAAGTACCATCAGCAAACCCCGATTCATCAACTAGTGATGACAGTGCCGACGAAACAGCTGTCCACAGTGAGAGGCAAACTGAGTCGGTGCTGTCAAAGTGGCCACCTTTGCAGGTTGGCCCTATTACTCATGTCAAGAAGCAGTTGGATATCAAAGTGTCCTCACCACTGCCTGACTCATCAAGTAGTGAGAGTGCAGATGAGACAACTTACCACAGGGAGGAGCTTGAGCAAGGCCAAGAAAGAACATCGATGCTTCCATTGAAAGAATCAAATGCTGTTAGTGAGGATTTGATCTCACAGTGGCATGCTGTGGATCTCAGCCACATCACTAACGTCAAAAGACGGTTGGATATCCAAGCACCATCATGTCCTTCTGATACATCCTCCAGTGGGGAAAGTGACAATGAAACAGCTGTTCACAAAGGTTCAAAGTATCCATCTAAGGAGGTTGGCCAGATTACTCGAGTGAAGAAGCGATTGGATATCAAAGCTCCATCACCCCCACCTGAGTCATCATCAAGTAGTGAGAGTGCTGAGGAGACCACCTGCCAAAGGGTAGGGACAGAGCAAGGAGAGGCAGGAACTTCAGCACACCCCTTAAAGCAACAAGAGGCTGTTGGTTATGATTCAAACTCAGAGTGGCCCACTATAAATCTCAGAGACATTCCTCATGTTAAAAGAAGGTTAGATATCAAAGGTCCATCACGTCCTTCTGTTTCATCCTCCAGCGATGAAAATGCAGAAGAGACAGAGGGTTGCACATCGAAACAAGGGCAGTATCAATCTACTAGGACTGAGCCAGAAACAAAGTGGCCCACTGTAGATATTGGCCACATTGCCCAAGTTAAGAGGAGGTTGGATATTAGAGCACCATCACCACATCATGATTCAGCAGAAGTAACATATCACATGCACGAACAAGCAGGTGGAACATCTCCATCAGAGTCCTCCAACAGTAGTGATGAGGGCCACAAAGCTGACACAAGTATCACAAAAGTTAAACCAGAGGGCATCTCCCACGTCAGGAAGCCTTTAGATATCAAAACAACATCACTACACGTAAGTCAAGCACAGAAATCTGGGTTTCCAACTTCTAAGTCCACTGATGGAACTCAAGATATGTACCAGGAAAAAAATACCATCATCACCACAGAGATGAAAAACAGCAGCTCTGCTGAGAGTTCAAGACCAGTTGTGACCCCAAACTTACTGTCTCAGTGGGCAACACTCACTCTCGGGGTCTCTCGCTTCAGAAAACGCAGGGACATTTCATCACCCAGAGAAAAGCCACCGGACATACCACTGTCACCACCTCCAGAATCCTCATCCTCTTCCAGCAGTGAAAGTGATGAGCACACCACGAGAACAGTTGGCAAAAATAGACTAAATGAATTGGGAAAGGAGACAGAAAAAGGCACTTCTGTTGCAGGGTCGGAGGAGGTGAAGGCCAGACCAAGGAGATACCTCGATATTAAAGTCAAAGAACAAGCTCCATCCACAACATCATCACAGCAACTGCTCGGTTACTCCACCAAGAATGAAGGTATATCAACAGAATATGTCGATCATGGATGGTGGAGACGACCTCAGAATCCCCAAATCAACGCCACTGGCCTTTCAAAAATGACAGGAGACTCTGAATCAGAGGGGTCTCATTTGAGTCTAAACAACATCCCCTACGTGAAAAAGACTTTGGACATCAAGGCACCTGTGCAATGTAACTCCTCCTCAGACACTGAAAATGAGACAGCTGACCATGTACAGATTAAAAGAGAACACGCTATTCCTCGCATCAAGCGGCATCTGAATATCATAGCCCCGTCCCCACAACTACCTCATTCCTCTTCGTCTCATTGTGAGAGTGGAAATCTATCTGGACTGAGGCATAGCAACCCACAACCAGGTCATCAGCAGTTTCACAAAAAAGTTCCAGCAAACACAAAGTCGTCCTCATCCAGCAGTGATGAAGCAACTTCACACCAGGCTACACAAAGACAAAAGGAAGTAGAAGACATTCATGACATGCAAATGGCCTCACTCCATAGTGGAGAGCGGACCACTAGGCTAGTTACAAACTATTCAATACATTCTGACACTACCAGACATACTTCTGGTACGAGCCTTTGGCGCAGTATTGGCCATCTGTCTGATTCCCCAGTCCACAGTTCAATGACACAACTGAACATAAGCAGCAAAGAAACCGTTGTCGGGGCATCTGCTTCAGAGGATCAGATGGAAAGAAAAGGCCTGAATGCTCTAAAAATCCTGTCATCAGAGAGAAGACGGTGGGATACAGAGGACGACAAGAAGGGAAAATCAACGATGTGGGATGATGACAGTCCACCTCTCCTTCCTTCTAGTAATTATTCTCGCACCACTGAAAACAATATGAGGCCACTTGTCAAACAGTCACTTCCAGAATTACTACTTTCATCATCCTACAACAGAAAGCCCATCATTATCAAAGACATTTATCGGACTATGGATGCTCCACCTCCTCCTCCAGAAATGCCACCACCGGAGGACATAGAGCTTACATAGGTGGTGAGGAGCTCTATGTCCTCACTGGTCTTGATGCAGCCGACTTACAACTCCACCATGAGAGCACTAGTGAAAATGAAATCACCTGCTTATCTCAAACAAGATAGTTCATATTGTCTCACAAAGATTTGGAAGGTAATGTGCGATGAAGCAATCAGTATTCTCCAAACGTGCTCAGCGAATCATTCTCCTACAAATCACATCTGTACTCCATTTTAGCAGCGCCAAACACCATTTTAAAAATGCCTGGGCAAATAGTGGCAGGAGCTAATCATCTCTACAAGTATTCAACAAATTATGCCAAGGCTTACCCAGATATCATAAAAGTGCAATCCAAATACACACAGCAATACACATCACTGTGTATTGTGCTGGTGTAAAATGAAGAAAGCAAAACAGAATTATTAAGTTAATAAACCCCTTTATTTACGTATATAGACATAGGTTATAGTGAAAACAGACATATAGACACATAGTTTACATACATATGTACAGTTGGGACTAGGCTGTTCAAACTCCTGCATTTGTGGGGAGAACATATGTTAATGAATGTTGATGTTCAACGTAATCTATAATGTCTGTAATGGTGTCTGGAAAAGCTGATGTGAGCATTGACAAAACATTATTTGAACAACTTAATGAAATGAAACTTTATATCGATGATGTGCAATCAAAACTGATGGAATTGTGATCTGTTCTGTGAATAAATATATTAAGATCGTCTATTCCAGAGGCATTTTCGCTTTACAAAATGTTCTATGGGGTAAATGCAGGGGCGAACTCCTGTTCCATCGTGAGGTTACAGGTGTGTTCCAGGTCTTAATAAACACGACTGTGGTTTTCACAATCACAATCGTGAATATCAAATCAAGCACAAAACACTTCCACAAAGTCCTGTACAAAATGAACATTTTCAAAAAAAGAAAACAAATAAATCATTCACAAAAGGCTCGGTTGGAGCATGCATGCAAATATTAAATCTTCTGACGATTCAGCATCACACCACAGCCGGAGACAAAATTGTATACATGTGTTACAAGAACATTGTACTAGGCAAAAAGAACAGCATAGCATCATCACACAGTTCCAAACTGCCTGTGTCCATGGTTTCAAATGGATCTTAAAGGTGGTACAAACCAATGTATTCAGCAATGCTACCTTTATACTCAAGCTACCTTATCCTGAGCAGGTCACTGGCCTTCCACTGTAAATTTTATTAACACTGTCAGTGTTGAGGGGGGCTGCTACTCGTAAAAGGTAACCTGAAACTATTAGTGGACTAAGGAAGACACAACAGATGCCACATATCAAGACAAAATGGACATCGACTACCTCTAATTCCTCTTCCAACACACTCCAAACAGTCTGAATTCATCCTGAAATAATCCCTGACTACTCAGTGTGGTTGCGTGTTTGCACACATACTGTATATACATACACGTTTAGGTTTGTAGAGTGTGTAAGATTGTGTGAGTGTGTGTATGTGTGTGTGTGTGTGTGTGTTTGTGTGCGTGTGTGCCTGGAGCACACAGAGTGACTTCTGTGTTTTGAGGCACAAAAACACTCTTACCTGCACAGCACAGATGCATAAATTGGCCATTTGACCAACAAACGCTGAAGAGCTCTAGTGGCTCACTGCTATACTGTAGTAAGAGTTTGTAAGCAGCAATGCTGATTTGTTTGGTGTGATGAGGTCTGAAGCATTAGCTGAGGTTTAGAAACTAGATGTAACACAACAGCAGCGGGGAACAAAAGAAGAGAAAAAATATCACTGGCACAGTCAATAGTACATGGAGCGGGCATAAGAAACCTGCAATCACCCATTTGACACAGTGTGCTTCTTTCAGGATTTCAATAAAACACAAAACATGCCAAATGTTAGGCTGCTGGAGGGAGTCCATCAGTCTAAGAAAGCTTGTGTTCAAGCTTATTGCACAAACTTTTCAACGTGTAAATGTGCCCAGGTCAGAAAGACCCTGTTTAAGACTCAGGCAGGTGAAGCGATTGGTCACTTCAATTGGTTTTGTCTGTGCAGTAGACACCCACAACCCCTAAGGTGACAAGTGGCTCTCTCACGTGATACCATCTTTGCCTACGTCATCCATGAGATATACCATGTTACTTAAGCACACACAGAAAGATGATGGGTCACAGTGAGAGAGAGCAATGCCACAGGCGATTGCTGCAAGCTTGCCCGCTATTCAACAATGGTAGGGACATAACTCCACAATGAAAGCCTGCTGCATCCACACCCAGAGCTGCACACACACAGGCTGCAATACAGCACCCAACCCTTGCCCACCCACTATCCCCACCAGGAAGCACCCACTGTCACTATTGACATGTCTTTACCATTCATGTATCACCTGCAAATCCGTTGTTAATGCTCTTGGCCATTGTTGTGACTGTTGCCCCCCTCCCAATTTTCTGATATGCTCTCCAGCTATGACATTTGCCTTTCTTTGTACCATTCCACAAACTCGTCCAATAAAACAGGCCCTGGTAAAAAAGGAAGGAGAGCAGAATTCATATCTGTGTAACACCAGGAAAGCAACATTGTTGTGATGGAGCTTAGGAGTGTGTTCACTCACAGGCACCGTCCTCGTCATAGTTACTTAGATCAAGGTTGATTGTCCTGCTAAACTCTAGAACATTGCACCATTGGTCTTTGTTGATAACTTTGTACTTGGATTGCTGAGGAGCACAAAAATAACTTGCTTCAAAATTGCACCTTTTTGGTTGGAGACGACACACATATGCAGGCACATTCACTCACACACGCGCATGCGCCCACACACACACGCACGCATTGGGATTAAGTTTGAATAGGGTTGGAGAGAGACAAACAGATATAAGACAAATATGTACAAGTGCACAATTGTTACCTCAAGAAATTGATTAAAGACAGGAAATAAAGGCCATGTCTTTCCCAGAAGAAGCCCCAGCATACACTTGGCTGTGTTTAAGTCCAAACTCCTCTGATCTTTTTCCTGTTCACACAAAAACAGAGCTTCAGGTCCATGCAAATGGTCTATTCAGCATAATTCAATGAAATTCATAATCATGATTGGCTTTCCTGAAGTCTTGCTTCAATGAAAATCATATGCAATGCACATTTATAAAGGTTAAAGATTTGATATGGCCTTTGTATTCCCACAGTTAAAGGTTTGAATACTGTGAACCAATTTGTAAGACTAGACTGTAGATGCAATTGCTACTGGCCAGAATTTATAGCTGCTTTGCTTAGGTGAGGATTTTTATACACAGGGTGTATAAAAACATATGGAACATTCTTTGTATTCACTCACCCGTGCAAAATCAAAGGCATATCTATAAATGAGCTTAAAACTGGTGCTTTCATTTAGGACTGATCTAAGGTAGTCCAGCGAGTTCCTCAGCCTCTCAGTGGAGTCACACCTGGTAACAGCAAAAAAAATGTCTGAGCCACCAAGAACCACGGACATGAGTGGCAAAACACTGTGAAAATTGAGTAAAACAGCACATGCAGGGGGAAGAAAACAGAAGAGTAACTTACTGCAATGAACCCATGCCTCTCAGCCACTCCTGAAGGGTAAAATATCCCATACTCTGCGCATCTAGCTTCCAAGCCAAAACCAACATGACAACCTAGGCAGAAATAACACACATGAAATAAGACATATTTATGCGAAAAGGAAATGTGAAAACACATTGTCCATCATTACATACTGATCAATAACTTATGTGTAACGGTGAGATTGGCAGGCCATGCAAATCATACTGTAGATAAATGTGATGTAAATGTTCTACACAGTATATACAGTACACTGTATATACATTGTGGTCTCAGCACACAGACTTGAGCATTCGATTACATGTTGTAAAGCACAACTCTGATCAACAGCAACTCGTTTAGAGAAACTCTTTTTGATGCCAAAAGATACCATCAAATGTAATTAATAATAAAATCATCTTACATTCTCTGGTTCAACACCAATATCTTCACAAAACTTCTCCATGCCCTCGGGACCAACAACATCATCACATCCTGCTCATGACAGTCAGGTATGAAGAAATAACCCATACATACATAGTCCACTTAACATGTCAGTGGTACAATATGCCAACTACATAAATTCAACAACACATCTACGATGAGTTAATCCTGACAAATGTATAATAATACATGGTATAATAAGTAAATTAGCGACTGCTTAATTTGTATTACAATACAAAACCTAACCTGCATATTCATAGAACCACTCTAAGCATCTTTTACTGGAAAATGTGTCCTCCTCTCGGATTTGTGACGTCTCCTGTTTTCTGAAAACACTGCAGGGAGAGAGGCTATTACAATACAACGTGCAGCACTTCTACACCGCTTTGCTACTAGTCAGCACATTTGGAAAATACATTCCTCATATACTATTTATGAAGTTGTACAATGGCTGTGTCGCAATTGGAATTTCTGTCAGTTTTAAATGGTAAACATTTTTAACGGGAAAAGATAACATACCTGTCTTGCCGACTTTTTTTTGCTGACATATCATCTCCAGCAGAGGGTCTCCTCTTTTTTCTAGGGGGCATGGCTCTTGAACAGCAAGCTGGTGATGGCAGTGGAAGACAGCAAGCAATGTTAACGCAGCACACACTTCTATCTCCTATGTTGACTCCTATGATCTCCAATGTTTCTCAATTGCAGAGGAATTTGGAACGCTATGACTGACACCATTTTCAGCAACACGCTATACATCTCAGCCATATTAGTGCACTACCTGAGGGGTGGTTATCCTGACCAACGTCTTCTGTCAGGTTCTGTCGAGATGGATACAGGATGGTATCAGTTAAGGGAGCAAACATTTGAGCTGTCCATTGCAACCACAATACAGAAGTACACAACCTAAACATCTGTATTTACCAGCCTGTGGAGGGTATGGTGTATCTTGTGGATGCTGGCCAGAGTAGTCAAGTGGGAATTCAGTTGTAAATCTGTTTTGGAAAAAAAACAAAACAATTTTAGACATGCCACGGTACGAAAACGTACATCAACTCTAAAACCGACAAAAACAATCACTGTGCAAGAACAACCATCTGTATATTGCAAATTCCAGCACTATCACTTTGCACAATATTAAGGTTGCCTGTGTCACCGTCTACGGATGCGGTTTACATGTTCCACAGATCGGTGTACTTCAATAGCAAATCGCCCCAAGGAGCAACTACGAACTCTCCAGTCCTCAAAACATGCAAAGTGGACGATAAGTTTCACTCTTGTCGTCCTCTTGCAACTGTCATTTACCAATACGTTGTTAATGTTGCCGCGGGAAACAATTATCTTCAGTTTGTCCTCAAACGCCAAAGGGAAAGACCAGCATAGTGCACTGGAGATAGCACTAGCTGCACACCTAATATAGCAGCGCAGACGCGCAACTTGCACAGAGTTTACAAAGTATCTGGAGAGTTAGGCACATGGGTGTTGTAGTCTATTTCCTGAAAGCGGGTCGTACATGTCCAAGGTTCGCTGTGGCTGACGGAACTACAAATCCCAAACATAAATTGGACAATCGTTTCATTCAGACACCTCTCTCTTAACATTCACCCTAACTGATTGAACGCGTTCCCCGTCGTTTTAAAAAATATATATGGTTATGCTACGCCGGCGGGGAAGCACTGCGCTGACGTTTCACAGCAGTTCGTAAATATGCCGCAGAGCCAGACAGGGCTGCTGCAGCACTGGTTCAAAGATGTTCTCCACAACTGCGTCACAATTTTCATTCTCTGTTGTGCTCAGTAGCTGAGCAGAAAAAAAATGAACAATTAGTGATGACATTACATTGTTCCCAAGTCTGAGCCGACGCTTACAGACCATTCTCAGTGACTGTGTGTAAAAAGAAAACAGCGAACCGATTAGCCTCAGACCTCCCCGATATCAACTCGTGAAAGGCTGCTTTCACCTGTATATCCCTTACATTACTCATAAAATTACTTCTAAATACATCCATGGAAGGAGAACTCTTCTGCAGATCTTCAACGACAGAATTTATGATATCGTTCCTTTGTTATCGCCTCGAGATAGCATTGGGAACTACAAAGAGACCAACAAATAGCACCGAATTGGTGTGTTCTCGTCAAATCCCAGACAATGACAGGCAAAAAGTGAGCCCTAAAAGACAGAGCGCCGTGAGGCTGTAGTCCACTCAGCGCGGTGTCATCCTCGAGGCATCGCGATTCCATCGACAAAACCCAATACTGTTTCTACTTACTTGCCGCATCAGAGTGCATTTTTATGAAACATACAACTGTCTGTGGGAAGTCCGCAGACCGGCCAATAGGCGGGTCTTGTCAACGTAAACCACGCCTATCGAGTCTATAGCCGCCCACTCGACCACGCCTTTTTCACCACTGATTGGCTAGGTAAGATGCCATCTCACAAAGAGCTTGAAAAATGAATACGACGCTCCTTAGTAAAATTCTGACTGGCCACAGTTCTGACACAGTGTATGTGTATTCATCTGTCCATTGGTTAGCGCATTTGCACGCGCACGCCAGTTACTAGAACTTCCTCGTGGAAGAGTAAAACCATCCCACGATGGATCCTGATTGGTCAGTTTAGCTGTGACGTAGTAGCCTTGTGGCGACTTCGTGGGTTCGTGTGTCAAGGTAACCGGGCTGAGATTGTAGGTGGTTTAACCAAGACAGCCAGCAAATGCAGTGTGTCCTGCGTCACCTATCAACATAGTTTCACGGGGATAGACAAACTTGTCACAACATGACTCTATTTCTCTGAAATAAGTTGTTTACTCTGACATTGCTGAATTAAGAGCAAGTAAGTCACCGCCTCCCAGGTACGTATGGGTGCCTGGAGAATATATCTTAAAAATTAGTGAAGGGCCATTTCAAGATTTTATCTCCTTGATGTCTGTATGACTTAGCCAGTCTGTTCCACAGGAATCGCCATGTTTATGGCTTAAGTTTAAAATCCGTCACACCGCAAATAGAAACGAGTTCAGCAGAGGCAGTCTTGGCTAGAGATGCGGCAAATTAATATGATTACCGCGAGAAATATATATTTTGCGAAACAGCTATGTTTGATGAATCACAATGTGAGAACGTATGTTTTAAATGTATCATCGTGTCACCATAGCAATCTCGTCTGATCGTCTAAACATTACGATGCCATGGACTTCAGTTACGTTGTTCGAAAAGACAAGAATCTCAATTTTATGTAAATACTTTATGTACAATGTATAATGTATACAAAAGTGTATAAATGTATAGACGTTGACATATCAAAATGATATGAGTCTCATCTATGCAAGGCATACCTCAGTGAGGCTTGCGTCATCGTGGCGAGGATACACCATGGGATATCTGTAAAAGTCAGTGCAGCACGATTGGCCTAGTTTTGGGTTTATTCCAGTTGGATTTTGCAAGCCCTCACACAAAGGGAGGAAGTAGGGCTCATCACACAACCTTCTTTTGTGCACATTCTTGTGGATTGATATTCCCTAACCCGTTTAATTTCTGAGATTTCAATTCATGTCTGCCGTGTGGTTGCACACATAGCTAAGACATCACATCTCACTCTTAAAGTCTGATATCCTCAAAGTTAGTGTATGGCTGTCTCTGCCATATAGCTTCAGACTTCACATAGGCAAATCATCTGTGGCTTCTGATCTTGGAGAGAAAGGTGAATTATTCAACGGTAACTTGCACACAAAAAAGTTCAGTTAAATCGAATCCATTGTTGCCACGAGGACAGAGAGATTTACTAGTACTGGTAGAGGGATTGGTGGTGGGATTGTTTGCCAGAGGTGCCTTAATCGTACTCGTGCGGCATAGTTGGTGAGACCATGTGCAGCTTTGCCACAAGGAGGAGCCAATATTCCTTCTTGGTAAATGAAGTTGCTAGCAGTGCCAGCTGTCACGGGCAACATGAGCACATCCTGTTACAGCTGTTAATGGCATTATGAATTGTACCATTTCAGCGTAAAATGTAATGACATCATGTATGATGTCATTACATTTCATCATGTATGATGTCATTTCTGGAGATGACATCACTCATATAATTTACGTCACATGCTGGCCCAAGGAGCATCAGATATGTTTATTGAGAAGGGAAATAATCCATACACCCTCCTACATTTAAGATGATGTTGTGGTTTGTAATCGCATGTTATACCATGTGACCACTTAATTTACATAGTCATAGAACCATTTGATGATTTTATTCTCTCTCTAAGAGGGAGGTAATGTCCTTCGATGGCAAGGAATGATTTGATACTTGTAGTAGAAGTACAGTTAACACTGAGGCACATCCACGTCTGTCTGCTCCTGGATGAGACCTTCACTACTTGCAACAGATTTCAACAATTAGGTCAGACACACCTGATTCAGGGATGCAGCAAAGCTGTGTAAGCTGGTATTTGAGATCATGCTGGGTGGTCTGTTATGGGACAGATGGCTGTGTAAAACCTGTCCCAAAAGCTCTAGAGCATATGTGCATCAGAAACATAGAAAGCATTCTTCCACTTGCATCTGAATCTTTCAGGAATATTGTTCTGGAGTTCTACATTTGTGTAGCATCTTTTTTTGAATAGGAAATATAGTTTTCATCAAGTTTTTGTATTGCTAGGTTGTTGTATTCTTGTTTAGCTCTCCTCCTTTTCTTTCTGAACTATTCTTTGAGCTACCTTTTCCTGGATCAACAAAGTGCCTGCCTGCCTGCCTGCCTGCCTGCCTGCCTGCCTGCCTGCCTGACTGCCTGACTGCCCGCCTACCTACCTATCCACCTACGCTTTATGTCACAAGGATCGATGACATAACTCTCAAGAAACCCACCTTGTCACAACTGTTAATGACTTCACTAACTAATTGCAGTCGATGACATGATGTCACAACTTCCCGAAGTTTAGAAGATTGGCAGGAGAGCAATGTGACCAGAGAGAAGCTTCTCAAGCAATGCAATTGATGCAATGGTGCAATTCTGGTCGAAGACCATTGCCTGTCCTGCTACCTCTTAGCTGATTCAGTCTTTTTTTTTCTTTTCGCTGGCATTGTTCTTGCCTCATTTTTGTCTAACACAAAGATTATTTTTCCCTACCGCCTCTCCAAAGATGGCAGCATAAACACAAATTGCTCAGTTCTGACCTAGGAAAATTTAACAATGACTTCTTCAATGCATTTCTGTCAGTATCCCTCTCCGCCTGGCTGCAATTCTTATACAAGACTGTCCAGAATGACATGATGAAAGTGCCAAAAGTTGGGAAACGTTATTTTGTTCATTGCACCTACCGACATTTCAGTTTATGGATTACTACACCTTTTCCCCAAGGGGATTCTTAAGTCCAGTGTCAGTTGCGCAGGGTGTGCTCGTTTATCATCTCTTAACATTAAAATGCTGACTTAAATTTGAATTTTATTTATATTTTTTTTATGGGAGACATGAATGGAGCACACAGTTGTTGCAGTTGTTCATGACATCATCATTGTGGCGCACATCATAGGAAGAAACTCCCTGCAACCTTATCCGGAAACTTCACTGCATCACAACTAATGTCCAGCAATGGCCTTTCAACAGAGTGAATGGTTTTGTGTTTTATAACAGGTGAGTCATGCCTTCAGCATTCAAATTCTATTCAAATATAAATGCTATGTCAACGCACCCTCCACACCACAGAGTAACACAACATATTCTTATATTGAAATGTTAGCACTGTCACCACTGAAGCCAAGGATGACGTACAGTAGTTGGGTTCATTAGTGCCATGATAAGGGATCGTCATGGTGCCCATGAGAGAACAACAGAACTGAGCACTCAGGTACAATGTCATGCACACAGGCCAGCAGAATATTACCCAGGAAGAGGACTGTCCAAAGTGTCCTCTGAGCAAAGCCTTTGTTTTTCTCTGAGTCTTCCACAAGCGAACAAGGAAACGTCTACTCATGAAGGAGGCTAATATACTGTACATTGACTCCCTGCTTTTGTTTTGCTTGTGTAATGAGAAGAAACAGGTGTGGGGAGACTCCACAGATAAATAGATAATTTGCACCATATTCGATGGTGTCAGGAGCTTTGTAAGTATAACAATGTGTACATGACCCTCACAGTGACAATCCACATCTTGGTCATGGCGAACGTGATGACGATGGAGAGTGTATAGCTGTTGAAAATCAATGCCCAGTAAAATCCTGTCAGCCTCCTGTTCTGGAAAATCTCAGAATCACCCCTCTCTGATTATAAAGGGGACAATCTGTGGAAATGCAGTTGAGGCCTTGGTGACATCAGGTCAGGTGCTGTTTGCAATAGAACTCAAGCAGTTGTAGCACCACAAATACTAAAACTGGTCATAGTAGGGTTAACTGTCTAGGATGTGAGGTACTAGTTGATAATGATATTCCACTGCCAAGACATCTGAAGTCTACTCGCAGGCAGGTCACTGCATGCTTGTTGACAGATTCCCTCTGTAATTTTTGTTAACTCAATGTTTGATATTTAATATTAGATCTCATTTTTGGTTTCATTATGTTAATATTATTTTCCATTGTTTAATGAGGGGGATCACATCGTGGAGAGAAAAAAGGTCATGCTTTTGGTGCTGGCCTCTTGTCATTTGAAGAGGAGGAGTAGCAATGTTAACATCCAGTTCAGTTCATTGCCTACTGTTACTTTGCCTGAATTGGATGCCAAGGCTCCACTTTCCCCTCAACATCCAGCTGCTTCTGCCCCAGCTTGGACTGTATAGTGCATCCACTGTTGGTGATTCTGATTTCAAGTGTTTGCTTAGATTACAGTGTAATGCAACTGCTGGTGGGTGCAGATGCTGCCGCTCTGTCTCTGGAAAGCAAGCAAGTCATCAATCACACGATCTGCTACTTCGCCAACGGCATTTTGTCAAGTACAGTTCCATGAAATATGCTCTTATCCTATTCTTAATTCTGTGAAATTTCAGGTTCATATATGTCTATCTATAAACCTGCAGAGCACAAGACAACCTGTCATAAGGGAGAAACGGTCAAGTAAATGAAAGTTTGGAGTGGAATCCAACTTATCACAAACCACAACTGTCTTGATTCAGTGCACATTAAAAACCAAAATGGGAGAGAATTAACACCAAGTAGATTAAATCCTTACAGCATGTCTATGCCAGAATTGACAGGTGAGGCCTCTTGAGCCAGATCATGAGATCATTGTTCAAAGTCAGTTAGATTGGTGACATCATTATTGAAGCCAGGAAAATTTGATGAGACAACTGCTGCCTGAGTTAGTTTTATAAGGAGCAAAAGGAAGCAATTAACAATAGAACAATACACTAACATCAGAAGTGCAAATGAGGGAATGTTCCAAGAATGCCAGACTTCATTTTTGAGCCCTCTGGAGACACTCTGGGCTCATCTACAAACATTATTTTTAGCATGCCAATCATCTCCCACTGCTGACATCAAGCAACTTCTCAAGTATGTACTCGCACAAATATTACATTGAATAGGGTTCCTTGAATTGTGTGAAAAAAAGAAGAACTTTGTGATCCCTCAACATCCTCTCTGTTTGGGTATCCTATGAACAGGTAACAGGACTTGTCAGATATAGAGTAGGTGTAAACGGCCACACTTAGAGATGCATTTTTCCCCTCCTCAACTATGCAGCAGCTATTTTCAGAAACATTTGCTAAATTTGTTTTGAAATCTCGAATAGGATGAACAGAGTGATGTATAGATGCTTTTGATCAGGCGGTCATCATTGACATGACGAAGAATGCGGAATCTCGCTCTTTCTGTATCATCTCTATCTCTCTGCACATAAATATACAGTAGATGTACCGGTGGGTGTATAAATTATATATAGATAACTATACATATGTAATTCTTTCTTTCTTTGTTTCTGTCTTACTTTCTTGCTTACTTTCTCTCTGTGTCTCTTTCTAGTTAAATAATAATATCTACATTGAATGTAGGCATATTCTGTTTTCCTCCCAAGTCATAATTGTGTCGGTTTGTTACACCAGCAGGGGATGCTACTGCACGAAAAAAAAAGACAGAAAAGCAAAAACATGAATGACATTGCATTTCTCTACGAGATGTTAACAACGATACTTGATTCGGGGTCTGTTTAAAATAATAAATTTGCTGAAAACGCGCTGGCCTCTGAATTGTATTCAGCAATGACGTCCGTAGTTCATTGTCCAATTGAACGGTGGATTTTAAATGATCGACAAATATTTGAACAAATAGAATACATTGTTTTATGTAGGCGTAACCCATAGCAACCAATCACAAATAGGCTGTCGTCGGCTCTGACAGTGGTGCTTTCCAGCACTAAAACACAGACGGCGAGAAAAAATCACACCTCTACGCAAATCCTTCCAATGGAGGAGGGCCAGGACAGTGAAGCTTGCTCGGCAAATGCAGAGAATGTTCCGATCTGCCTGCTAGCCACCAAGCCCAAGTAAAGGAAGAGGAAACAAAAGTTGTGAGTAACGTTTGCCGAGTGCATATTGGGGAAATTGAGGGCACGGCGGCTATGGTGCAGTGTGTGCGTGTGTGACGGTCGCTCGTTTTAAGTTCCGTGATTAACTTTGCTGTTTTGGTTCGCTCCCCAAATGTGGCAACACAAGTGGCTGCTGCACATTCATCACGCTGAAGGAGTTTGGATACACTGTTTAAGGAAGTTAATCACCCTAGGTGTTGTACAAATGAAATAGTTGGTACATATTTTGTATCAGTGCTACCACCGCCGACTGGCTGTTCAGTAAACGCTGTTTCTTCATCTCAATTTGCGAATGTTAACCTTTAGTTGACCACTGACTGTGCAGCTAAAGCAAGTTTTTACTGCAGCTAGCTAGCCACTAGCTCAGCCTTAGCACTTTGCGCTTTTACGTAGTCTGGCTCTCAGCCTTTTCGCTAATCGCAGCAATACTGTGTTCTTCAATGTGTACGTTCGTTTTTGGCTATGGATTCAAGGTGTGTTTGCAAGTATCTTGAAAGCGTGTTCGATGCTTTGACCCAGAGATTAGGTTGAAAGTGTAATCCTCTGTGTGAACACAACGCCAAACTGTCCAGGTCACCATTTACATCTGCATGAAGTGGTCCCATAGCTACCACGTCTTGGGTAGCGAGAGAACATTGACCACTCAAACAGTGCGTAATTTTATCTAACTTCATGCCACAACAAACATGAATGATGAAAGTTGCGCTGTACAGTTTGACAAATTATTCACCTAGCATTGATTTGGTGTAAAATTCCTCGTAGTGCAAGTATAACAGAGCACTGCTGGTCTATCAGCGCTTGATACTTTCATGAAATAATTCTTAGCAGAAATAAATCTACAACAACCTATTCAAATTCCCTGAAGAAGTAATAATAACATTTCCACAGGAGAAATTGAACTTCAACATAGACCACTGAAGCAAAGACGATGTCAAGACTAAAATAAACATCACCATTTCTTTAAGCATAAACCAGACAGTGAAGTAAGTGTCCTGCTTTGCATCGGACATTCTTCTGAGAACCTCATTTTCCATGTTTAGAGCACATCGAAAGCACAATGAGGTGTTTGTTGTGATGAAGAGACCCAAGCAGTTCAACTAGGCTACTGTCAGGAATCTGGTCAGTCTGCTGTTGCACTAGAGGTGGAAATGGCCGAATGCTTTGCAGTTTCAGCTAGACAGAAACAGTTTTCTTTGCTCTCAGGGCAATGAACTATATTTACCATAACTGGTTTGTCTGGCTTGTATAGTTGTCACATTTGGTCGTTGGATTTGAATAATTGAAATGATCAAAATGGGAAACATGCCATTCATTCTCTACTCATTCAACATAATTCTGCCATACTCGTGGTTTTTATGTTTAAGTGAATAAACAACCAGTAGATTCAGACCAACTCACCCATTGCAGTCACTGTCTTCAGCTCTCTCTCTCTTTTTTTTATGTAAACTTTTTCCCCCTAGGGAGCCCTGGGCTTGGTCGCATGCTGTCAATAAGACTGAAACATTGTGTGTGATGTTGGGTTGTATTGACAAAATTGATTTTGATGTGTTTTGAATAGTGTTGCAATGACCATAAGTTATTCTTATTCATTCTGGAAGTTGTGATTCCTCCCCATTGTGTCTCACACTAAGAACAACTTCACCTTTTCGATCGTCACTGTGACAGTGAAGAATCATTAGGCTCTACATCATAGGTTCGCCTGAGAACACTGTTGTTGAACAGCAGTCGCGAGTATTGTCATGCCAGACATGGGCGCTGCTGATGTTTGATGACCTCAGCCTTCTTAGTCTGTGAGTGTTTGCAGCTGGCTGATCTCTGGTATAATCCACAGATTTAACCATGATGATGGTGCACATGTGTCATGATTGGTCCACTGCATGTACACAATCACATATTTAATGTCATCTGTGCTTATCCAGGGCATAATTCCAATGAATTTGCGTGTTTGGCTGTACAGATACTAATGTATTTGATTTTGGTATTGGAGCGTAATGCATTCTAGCTTGGTGACCAAAAAGCACTCTTCAAAAAAGAAGTCTCTCACAGCCTCCTGTGTGCAGAATGAAGCCTTAACTCAGCTTTTCGCTGGGGTTTTGATGTGTTGTGTAATGTAGGTGTTGGGAGTGATCTTATCCTTGGATTTCGGGGCAGATGTGTGATATGTTTTACTACTCAATATTTGTTTTTGTTCTCTGTAAGTCACTGCTCCCCTAATTTCTAGAATTCTACACCCCATTAAATTCAAATTAAAAACTGCTCTCCAGATGCTCCAGATGTCATTGAGGACGGGTAGATTGCAGAAATTCAGTTTCCTGTCTAAGTTTTAAGAAAAAACAATACATGTTTATGATGCAAATGATATCTTGAGTTGGACAGAATTGATTGAACCAGCACAATGAGGGTCTGAGTTTAGCTCAAAATAACCTATAATTTAGTCTTGCTGAAGGAGATTATCCTTGGCTTTGGGAGAGAGGGTTAGGAGTGTAATTGATGTTTGGGTCTGCCTTCATCAAAGAAACCACCCCATGCTCTCTGGGTAAGCTTTGGCAGCATGGCTAGCGTTAAGGTTGGTTTGATGTTGCATGAAACCCTCACACTATAGATACGATTAAGAGTTTCGAGAGCTATGTGTCGAAAAGTGTGGATGAGTAATCATTTGTCGTTCCGTTCCCCTTTGGGAAGAATTGACTAATGTTTCAGCTTTGCAGATGTGATAACAACCAACAGTCATTTAACGGCAGATGAAGCGCCACTTTTGCTGCACCATTTCTTGCTTGGTCCACCAAATTTGTAGAATACATAAACCCCAATGACCAGTTAAGTCCAAACTTTTAAGTATGTGAAAATGTGATGAGAGATCATCTCACTAAGTCTCTCCAACTTGGGAAAGCCCGTGTCTTGTAAACTCATTGCAAAATAATTTGCTGTTTAGTGTCAAACTAATGGTATGCATCATTTTTCCTTGCCACCATTGTCAGCATTCACAGCTCCTATTGCCTTAATATGTATTGATTTGATGTTTTGCTGCAAAATATGGACCTTTTTGTGTAGTGGCCACAGTTTTGCCCAACATCAACCTTTGAGATCCCTGCTCACATGAAAAGAACAACACCATGACATCTTTGTTGAACACCCAAAGTGAGTGGTGCTCGTACACTTTTCCAGTACATCTGTCAGTCTCCATTTTGTAGAGTCTTCGCCATCTGTCAGACACCACAAACTGAAGGATGATTTTTAGTGAAGGGTAGTTAACCATTGATCAGCCCAACATTTCTCATTCGACCTTTACCTCTCCTTGCATGCTGCAGCCACAATACGTACACTTCTATGTCACTCGTAAGTAATAGAAATTTCTCTTAGAAAGCCTAAGTGAAATGCAAAAGTGTCACTAAATGTGTGTCTACATTTACTTAAAGTATACAGCCAGATCTGTTGACTGTATTGGCTCAGCCTCCTCAATGGACATGTTTTCTGTGGTCACTTTTTTTCTTGTAAACGTTAGAAGCCACTGGGTTGGAACAGGAAGTCGGCTGTATTATTCACAGGTCTGTCAGCATGACAGTTGAGTGGGTATTACTGCCTTTTTGATTTTTTTTTCTTCGTCCTCTATTTGTGGTGTGTGGGACATAGTATGCGCAAAAGCTGTCACATGACTTTCGTGACATTTTTCTTTTACTTCTACACTGACCTGTTATTCTTATCTGTGGCAACAAAGTTGGATCTGTAGGTAATTGGTCCATCTTTTCTTGCTAACTTGAATCAAAGAGAACATCCTTCCCTTCTGTATCTGGTTACGATGTTGTAATGCTTCACTCAGCTTTTCAGGAAAGTGTTAAGCACGCTTTTTGTCCCACCATTATGACAGAAGAGAGATGCAATATTTGTTTTGCAGGCTTGTGAAGTTCATATAGCACTCTTTAGGATGCAACAGGATAATCTTAAATTCACTGCTCTGCTCTGGAGGCAGTCTTAATCCTGTTCCAGTGCATTGCAAACCAGGTTAAGATCAACTTTGCTGTCTTTCAGCCCTGCCGATATCCAATGAAGCATTAACAGTCACGGGCTGGACTGCTCACGTCACAGCAAACAACACAAATATTTTATTTCTTTTTAACCAGAGTACACATTTAACAATGATGCCACACTTAGCAGCAATGGATGTCCTCTGACTTTTCTTACAACGTAATTGTGTCCTTTTGCTTTCAGATTCTTGCCTTGTGACATTGTGGACCACCTACTTCTCTGTAGTTCCAGCTGCCACTCTATGGCCTTGAGGTATGTCACACGGGTTTAACGGGGGCCTTTCCTCCGTGTTTTGGTGTAGGTTGCACAGGATGTGCATGCTAAGTAGCGTGGGAAGGGCGAGTGTTGCTATAATCGCATTATTTTGCTGTATTTTGAGAGATGGCAAAGAAGTTTTCAGAATGGCATTTCAGGTTCTCCTTTAGGGATGACCAACTGGGCAAGGCAAGGAAGATTTATTTGTACAGCACAACTCATACAACAGGCAATTCATTGTGCTTTACAAAGGTGAAAAGAAAAGCAAATTTAAAATCAGATTTTGAAAGTTTGGAATAAAACATTCACAGATAGATAGATAGATGGATAGATAAAAGAGAAGAGTGCAGATAAAATGCTTTCAGTTTGTGTATGGAAATGTGTATAGAAAAGTTTACAGCCTGGATTTGAACATTGTCAAGAGTTGAGGCTTGTTTACATTTTCCGTACTCATAGATGGTACTTAGCTTGTACTTGTGAAAAGAATGCTTGCTTATATAACAGCAATAGTGGCAAAAGAGAATGTATTTACCATAATTACAAGCTACAATCAGATTCTTTTTTAAATCGGAAAGGACTTATGTGAATATAAGAATGTATTTGTATAGAAATTTATATGTATGTAAGCTGTATTTGGTGTAGTATATGGAAAGACATCCCTTACTCAGCATCTGACCTCCTCACTCATTACTCATGGCCTATCTTAGTAAGTCACGTCAGAGCAATGATGGATTTTAGCAACCGTGTAAATTTAGTGTCTAACACTGTGATGTGAAGTAAATAATCTTTGGTAAGACTTCTTTTAATGTGCTCAGACTGCATGATCACTTTGCAGTCTGTGACTGCTAGCGCCAGTTTTGACAAAAGTCAATTAGGAATTGCACCTCATCAGCCACCATTCCTGAGTTTCACCAGTGTCGTGTTGACCTAAACATCTATAATGTTGCCTTTATGGGTTGGTTTATAGACGTCGGTTGTAAAGGATGTTGGACTGTGACATCCACCTCAAGTATCTGACACTCAAATGTATTTGTTAGACGCCATCTTTGCTCGATGGCCGTCTGTCCACCTGTCTTGCCATGCGACACCCGATCAAGGCGTGATCGAGGATTTTGCTATGAGTCGCGTTTTGTGTGTGACATCCCAGAATGGCACAGTGTGACCCGAGTTTTAGTCAAGGTCACTTCCGTCTCGCTCATGTACTGCCATTTCTTTAATGTTGAGACAATTGCTCGACCTCCAGAGTCATGTTGCTCTCTTGTTGCAAAACCTTTTTTATCAAATGACAAGTGTAGCACTTTGTGTGTTTTTCGAGTGCCTCAGTTTCATGCAGTGTCTTACACATGACAGCACTGTCTTACCTGTAGAAGCATCACTATAATTGTAATAATGTTTGACATGAGGCACCCAAGTGACTCCATGATGCAGCAAATGTACATCTACAAATATGCATAGCAGAAATACAATGTAGTATGCAAATTGGTAAGAGTATTGCACTCAGTACACTGGCCTAGGGTTTGATATCCATGGCCATAGAATGACTATCTCACTGTGTTGATACCTATTAATCAAAACAATATCAAGACGTTCTAATATCTTTTTTATTGTTTCTAACCATGCTCCGCAACTCATCAAATGGCGATGAATCTTAAGTTAAAACGTTAAATCAACCATGTTCTGATTTGGTCGGTACTAGGCATATCCGATATGCCGATATTGTCCAACTCTCAATTCAACGATACCGATATCGGCCGATACCGACATGTGCGCCGGTAAATGCTTCAGGAGCGCACAGGCACTATTTCGGTGTAACGCAAGCATTACTTTACTTTAATCGGTTTTTATTTTATTGGTTTCAAAGCCAAAAAATCCGATACCGATATTACATTTTTATGCCAATATCGGGTTGATAATATTGGTGGGCCGATATTATCGGACATCTCTAGTTGGTACATTTATTTGTTGCAGTGATATTTGGCTGATCCAGATATAATTTGAGGTCAGGCAACAAATTAGCATTTATTTTTGCTTATTTTTGGTCGTCATAGAGGAGACAGTGTTGCAGTCCTTGTTTTGCCTTGATGCAAAGTTGACATCTAGGGTTGATTAAGCAGTCCATGACAGGAGGGGCAATTCTTTTGACTTCACTGCTGTGCTCTGATAGTATGATGAAACATTTCTACAACACACAGCCAACACAATGTTTATGCTGCCATGGGCATTTTCACCATGTCACTAAAGTGATGCAACAGACACTTACAAAATGGTTCTTTCTTACTAAAATCATTCAAGCACGTCCATACGAAGGCAGAGTTGTGAAATTGGTCCACAGGGGGGCAGTGTAGCATAGATTTGATACTCTCCTTGCACTGGATCTCAGTCTTCTCATATTAGCTGTGTGGGCCTTGGGGTCGGGGGCGGATGGGGACTGTTCAGCCCAAATATGTAAACCTCAGGGATGTCAAAACGCAGCCAGAGGGTTGGTGCTGACAGCATGCTGACAAAGCCGCAGCTGACCAGACTGAAGCTTCTGGGCTCCCAGCCCACAAGTTTTCCTGTTTTTTCCTGCTCGAAAGCAGAACAAGGCAAAGTCGGGTGGGACCCAGAATGACATAGGAACGCTGAGCATTGTTCCCAGTGCTTCCTCTTACACATTCCTGGGCTGATTGGGATCTGGGCCTCCTATGCATGGGTATTGTTGTAGCTCCACAGAACCAGAGTCTGGGCCTCAGCTCATTGCAGCTGCCTCCACTGACTATTGTCGGCGTGCAGGCTGTTGATAGCTATCTCTGCAACATCGCTCATTTTGCTCAGTGACTTTTCCGTTGATTCGTACCAGCATCTGCTGCCTAGGTCTCTCTGTAGACTTCCAAATTCCTGGAAATCCATCACTATCTTGCAAAACAACTTTATCCATGTTTCTTAATGCTTCAGCTTTTTCCAACATCTGTAGGTATACCCACATGGTGGCATTACAGCAGATCCAAACTAGTCCGTACCACCTTCATTCTCTCTCTCTTCGTCTTTTGGTTTCTTCCTTTAGGGTACGCCACAAGGGATCATCTGTCTCCACATCCGTCCGTCCTCAACTGCAACTAGCCACCCTGATGTCTTTTTTCATAGTATTCGTGAAACTCTCCTGTTACATCATCAACATTCTTTGTCCAATATTTCTTCTATAACCCCTTTCAAGAGACCAAGACTCATGCCACTTTGACTTATCTCCACACCTCAATCTTAGTGTTTCCTCTGATGCTTACAACGCTCTCCCTTTCTTGAAAACGTTCCTTTCAAGTTAACAGTAATCATCCTCATGAAAATGGGACTGTCCACACATACTGTGTTGACAATGTGGTGAGTCCCATAGTTGATCACAGACGCATCAACTTCAGATGTGACTTGTTACGAGCCGGTGGTCACTACAATATGAGAACAGTTAAAATGCAGATATGATGCATTCATATGTTTAAGTAATTTGCTAGATCTCACAAATCATCGTGTATTTTTTGTTTTATGTACTCATCTACTGCAATTAACTTGAACTGTGATTGGAATGGTCTTTCCATAACGATGGGTTGGGTAGATGGGTAACCAACAATGTTATATACTTAATATATTATTTACAATCATTTACTATCGGTCGCACTCCATGGAAGGTTGTCCATTCTCTAGGAAAGCCACTTTTCAAGCATTTAATTTGCTGGTATTGAATATGTTGCCACAATGCAAGTACAGTACCTGTGCAAGGTTTGCCTAGCTCAGCCGGTGGCGCTGTGTTTGTCATTGTGGAAAGAACAGTTTTAAGCCAAAAGGTCTGGTCTGCTCAGAGAACCACGATCATTGATAGTGGCATTGGACTACAGTTTAGGGCTGTTTCTACCTGGCTGTTTGCTCTTTGTTGTTTTCCACCCAAATTCAGCATGTGTCGACCTGAGATGATGCTTCAATATTATTTATTGACACAGTGCATGATAGACAAAGGATGGGCCCATGAACAGTGTACCCAGGCAAATCGGTCCATGCGCCAGAATTGCAATTCAGGTGAAAAGTCTGAGTAGCAAAGAAATTTGTTTGTCAGATTTAGTTTTTGTGTATATAAATGGATCTTCAAGTTCTTGTTAGAAACTTTGACCACATTGCCGGACTGCATCAAGTTTCATCTTAAACCAATACTTTCCTTTTTTGTAGCTCAGTTGAATCTGTTATTTTAAGAAAAGCAAACGGGTATTCGAAGCTGTGAACTGACGATAACAGCAATTTTTATGGACTTCAGTCCAGTGCATTTTGCATCCTACCATGTTACGTGTCAAATTGGCAGAAAAAAGGAGGACAGGCTGACAATGAGAGCTGCTACCTCTGGACTCTAGAATGAACACTCAACCTGAACAAGTCTCCAGTTCATCACAAAGCCACAATGCAAGGACACTCGCATTCACAATCTCACCCCTCAGCCGACAGGCCATTGGTCCTGTGATTTAATCTGGAAAATCTGATTATTATTTTTTGGGTTGGTTGTGTTTGCTTGTCATTGAAGAAATAGAGGCTTTCTATTAGGAGGAGGCCAGTTCATCAATAGCTAAGAGATGCACAAATTATGATTGGGAAAACAAAAAAATATAGGATTGATTCTTGGCAACGGTACTTTCACACCTTTGAATCCGACCTTTCGCCACAGAGAGGAGAGCCCTGATTTTAGTCATATAGGTAGGGATGGTTCAGATTACAGATTCTGTGCAATGATAACAATTTTCAATGCCTGCCTTCGTTGCTAATGTTCACATAAAATGAGAACTAAAACAATAATTTTGCCCTTGTTTTATTTGTTGCATATTCAAGCGTAACGTTTTACCCGTACAGTGTGATAATTTACCCCATGATAGGGTAACATGCCTCAAGTGTACAGTCTCTATTGGATTGCCGATAACTTTGCATTGACATGAGGTATGAAAGTGACATTAATACAAAATACTCACTTGAAACATTGGTCTTTCATCTGGCACACATATTTTTGTAATCTGATGTACCGATTGATCCCAAGAAATACACAAGAGTGTAAAAGTGTGACAATAAGCCCCGGTCTCTCCTGTCTACCCATATCCTAAGAGAAAGAATGAGGGATTATCATTCAGTTATGAAATTGACTGTAATTTCACAATATGGATTAATGCAGAAATTAAGGTTGTTTCGTTTTCAGTGAAAAACAGCAGGATGTATTTTTTGTCTGCTTTTTGCAAACTGGTCTCTAGAGGGCAGAACTGCTACTGTAAAGTAACGTCACTGTATATCCGCCGTTTGCATCCACTTGGCAAACTGTAAGGAAATTTAGCTGCTCTTGTTTAAGATTACTCTGTAGGTGAGATTTGTATTTGCAAGTCACTCTGCAATAGAGACTCCAACAATACATATAACTATCCAGTTTTAGGAATATGTGAAAAGAGTCAAAAAAAAGCATTGCCTTGTCGAGATTTTCACATGAAATGAATAACAATTACATCATCCCACTGATATTTTCACACGCTGCAACACTGGGTGTGAACACTTCCTAAAAAGTTTCTCTGACCACATAACTGGTTTCCTCAGACCAAACAAAATTGTTAGCCTTTCTTTTGAGGTCTTGCAAAGGAGGAAAAATCAGACCCTGAAGATGGGGTTAGTGTCCATGTCCATGTAGAACCACAGTATAGTATCATGTGTGGTCTGAAAGATTTGACTGTGAAAAATTGCTAATGTAAATTGTACCAAAACCTAAGGTGGAATAAGTTGATTGAATTTTGACACAAATGATGTCAAGCTCAGGTCAGCTGTTGGACTTTCATAGTCGTCTTTTGAATCTTATTTTGTCGTTATTGGACTTAATAATGTTCACTGCCATGCTGTAAATACATATATTAAAGAGGAGAAAACGTTTCCATGGATTATTATTTCTACAAGATGTGTTTTGTTACAAAGGTCTTCATGATACCCCAAAGGTGATGAAAATTTTTTTCTAGGTTTTCTTATCATGTTTTTGCTTGATAAATCAATTGACATAGCCAGGTGTTTGTCCACTGCTGTTGCTGTCACAGAGGGGAGGAATTACTGAAGTATTTGAATTTATTTGGCTTCTTCTTGTTCTTGTAACCCAGATAAAGAAAAAAGATAAGCAAAAAAACTAAACATTCCATATCTGAAGCTTTTGAGCAAAACAGTGGTGATGCAATGGTCTTCAATTTTTGAGGTGAACTACAATTTTGTCTTGATGTCAAGAAAAACCAATGCTTTTGGTCAGATGAGCTTCAATTTTTAATTTAGTTTTTTCACTACTGCCCAGGCGAAAGTGAGTTGATGATTTCTGAGGGCTGCCAGTTTTTATGGAGTCAGCATAGCATCAGCCTTCTCACTCCTCAGCTGTTTGGGTGTTTGGAAAGGTCTTGGTTTGTTGCAGGTACAAGCTGTGCGTTCAAGCAACGCGCAGCAGTCTGTCATCAACCCCATCTCGAAAACAGCGTCAGCTGGCTTGTTCTGCTTGTTCCCATCGTGCCTCAGCAAAATCGAGCAGAAGTGAAATCCAGCAGGGACAGAAGAGCGCTCTTGGTAAATTACTAAGAAGGCCAACATCTGTTTGCGTGAGACTGCTACCATGTGACACCACTGTGTTCATGATAAGAGCTATCAGTAAATGCAGGCTAACAAATATAGCCAGCCCAAAGAAGCTTTCTGACTTCTCATGATGGCTGTCAGATTGTCCTCCTCTCCTTCCCCTGACTTTCAGTGGCAAACAACACAGGCTGACAAGGCGTGGCTGGTGTCATCTCTGTTGTGATTGGCTGGTGGCCCGGGCTTGTGTTATCTCCTGTGGAACATGTTCTAGTCCCACCCTAGATAGTGCCTGGCACCCAGACAGACCCAATGCCCAGCCCATTTCCAATTACATCAGCGCAAATGAAAAGTGCTATGTCTCTTAACGTCCTCCCTGCAGACTTAGCAGACAGGTAGTAGGCGCAGCACCGCGATTTTCCGACTCACCAAGTGCAGTCACTGCGCCGCAAACTAGTCCAGACGGCCAATTTAGGAGCAACAGGCAGCTTTTTTGTGTAATCGTTTCGTTGGTCTTGCTGTGCGTAAATATGTAACTTTATGCGACAATACTCGAAAAATATAGGCCTTAGGCCGTTCTTCTTACCTGTCTACCAATGGGGCCGAACAAGCAACCAGCTTGGAAAGGACGGTGGCACACAACAGTTTGGTCATCTACAGATTAGCACAAAACTGAAGAAGACTCATGGAGTTTCTGCGGAGCCTTGTCCCATCTGCCATATCAGGGGAGGGCCCTGTTGACCATGGCTCAGGGTTTCCAAGGGATACTGGGCCCAGGCTCCTTCGAATGAAACGACTAGGCCTACTTGCCATGGGTCAGACCATTGTAGAGGATTTGGGGGACGGTATCATCGCGGTTTTCCCAGGGATTGCCTCCACCAAGCCTGCACGTCCTAATCCAACTCAATGCAAAGGTATGATAGACCTCTCTGTGGTTGTAGCAGCTCCGTGGTTACGCTCCCACAGTTATTTTACTTACTTACAGTATGCGTTTTATCTTTTTTTTTTTTTTTTACGTGATCATTACCAAACTATCATTTGTACTCATTAGATAATGCATGTCACTCAATCTCGTATAACTGAAATGCATACACACATTGTGTGTGATCCATTGTGGTCAAGACCGTAGTTTCTATCACCCTCATACGATGACGACGCTTTAAAACAAAACCGCTCAACCATAAGTGTATGTGCAAGTTCAATCAACAGTTCACCTCCCGTAACCCAGACCGGAGGAAAAGCACAGCTTACCTTTATATATTCACGCCACAAGCACCAGTAAATGAATAAAACATACAGTACATGCTTGTGGTCAAATGCAGTTTTTAAGGCAAGCCAAGCCAAGGTTCCAAACAAAAGGAAAGATCATCATGCCTACCCCCAAGTGTACATGTGCCTTGCGGATGCTGGGGTTGTCATTAAAGACCCAGTGTTTATCTCTGAAGTATTACAGCTGCTTTCTCACTGACCCAGCAACCCGCTAATGGTCACCCACATAGAAGTTGCGGTGTCAGTGAGACATTGTCGGCAAGTGGTTGCAGGGTAAACCAGCCCTTTTACATCCAGGGTTCTGTCAGGGATCTGATAAATTGGCAGATGCGCTATATTTGACCAGACTCAGTTGGATGATCAAAACATACCTGCCGACAGGTAGCAGGTAACACACTGCGTCCACTATAGTGTTTTCTTATACGAAAACGGCTCCTACCTGGACGGGCGCCGAAATAATGGAGTTGATGGCCTCTCTGAGATGCCAAAAGTCTCTGTTGGACCCACTTTCCTCTCCTTTATGTGACACAGTTTTCAAGTTGAACCGTCCCTGCTTTTGTGGATATAATTCCCAAAGTTGAAGATGTGTCACTGTATTGTTTTGTGGCAGTGATTCTATTATTGATTGACCATTAAGTCAGCAAATGTTACCATAGCCTGAGGTTATATTTTTAAACACGGCACAAAGATTTCTCGATATTGAGCTTTGACTCAGGAATGATTTCTGTTGTACCTTAATCATGGGTATTTGTCTTAACAGTCAGTACCATAGTTGACTAATAGACGGGCATATACCAGTGCATTTACAGCACCAGCTGTTTGATGAATTGTCAATATCTTTGTGTGTTCTTTTGTGCCCTGTTGCTTGTCGAAACATGCTTGTCACTTGTCTTGCCATGGCGAAAATTTGGCTGAAAGTTCCCGGCTTCCTCACATACCTTACACCTGGAAACACAGGGCTTTGAACTTGGTTAAGATCAGGTAATGTGACCTTCATATGTTTTGTAGGCTGAGCTTCAGTAATCAATGAGGACAGAAGGAACTATTGTTCTGTTTTCCACCCTTTGTAATTAAGGAAATGGCAGTGCATCAAGGGATCTCATCTTTTACATCCTTAAGTTGTGTCAAGACTTGTGCTTGTGCATTTTGTCATGAAGGAGGTGTAATTATGGTCACACTGTAGTCAAAGTTGGTAAGCACATGATACAGTTGTTCATACGTCACGTTTGTTCAGTATGTGTTTATTGCGGTTAACAGGCACTCCCTGCTGTCATGCTGGCATGACCTGCATTTCCGTATAGGGTGGTGCTACTGTGTTCATTCTGCTATTTGTCACTCACTACAAAGACCAGCGTCAGCCAATATTTGTGTGTGGACAGCCTTGGATTCCTGTGAAATCAAGTATTGTGTTAATATGCGCTGCAAATGTTTTGTGGGCTCTGTTGGAGAGCCTGGTCATGCTCATTGGCATATGATATACTGTTCACGAAAAGATGATAGAACACCAGTGTTCCATCTTAACGTGTCAAAGGGTGTGGAACCAGACAAGGTACAGTAGCTGTTGGCAGACGTCTTACATAATTTTTATCGACAGCATTTAACGAAACTTCATAACTGTGTTTCTCAGAGCAGACTGTGGATTTAGCGGCTGAAATGTGTCATTGGGGCTTTAGGTGGGTTATGTTTGGAATTGGTGTGCCGCTTCCCTAAATTTTTTCTTCAACTACGAAAAAGACAAAGAATGGCCTGATGCTTACAGGGATGTAGGACGCTTATTTAGTTGTTCTTTTTGGAAATAAGTCACTCACACTAATGAGCTGTTCATATTCATTTCAAATTTCACTGGCACGTTTAGATTTTTATCTCGATAATCCAGACGGTTACAGATGTAAGTGGTGCATCCCCCATAGTTAATGCACCGCTGGGGAGGTCAAGGATTGAATTACAGCTCTTATTGATTTTTTTTTTGGGTCTCTTTTTTCCCCCCACCACTGCCCTTCAGAGAGACTAGAACAGGAAATGCATCCTCTTGAGGACCCCTGGGAAGTGCAGCTTATCGGTCATGTCTGCAGACAGAATGGTGCACCGACCTTTCACTATTACTGGTTTGTGAATGAAGCTGCCGTGAATGCACAATTCATTCAATTTTTTATATAGTTGATTATTTTATCAGCAAGCTACTGTAGGCTACTAGGAGTTTGAATATTCTCCATGCTCATCGGATGTCATCACCTTGCTCCATCAAGATGCATAGCTGATTTTAGCTAATTCCTAAAGGGACGATATCATTTTTTGAATCACTTCTTGATTCGATCCGGAATGGAGGAGGAATAAAGATATCATCCTGACTCTGTCTCCTCCGTGTTAAATGAATCTAATCTAAGTAATAACCAGATTATCAGAAATAATATAATGAAAATGATTGTTGTTACTGTATAAACATAACTGATTATCATCACTATCAACAAATATCTAAAGTGTAAGAATACATTTTTCAAATTCATGGTTGTAATGTGCCAGATTTTTTTTTTTGTCTGTCACCTCAGGAAAAACACATACTGGTAATTGCTTACTTATGCAAACTTGTATCGCTTAAATTGTTCCTTTATTCCACAAAATGCATTGGTCCCTTACTTACCTGACAGAATTGTAACAAACAGATCCCCCATGACCAAGTTTTTTAGTGACAAACCAGTCTGTAATCAACTGAAATTAACAGTGTTAATTAGATGGATGGATGAGCTTTGTCTGCGATTTTAGATTGTGGCTACTCATTTAAGTTAGTCTCCCAATAGTACCATCGTAATTGAAGAAGAAGTCACCAACACTGAAAATAAATCAAATTGAGCGTCCTCAAATACAGTTGTTCCCACATATTCCCATTGTTTCTTGCCAGACGAACAGATTTAGAGACTGCAAAAATCAGTTTGACAGGTGTAAATGAGCAAACAACCACACAAGAACAACTTGACAAAAGAATTCTGTCATGCTGAACTTGAACCATAGACAGAGGTTTGTGTCTTGGATGGTCAAGAATTGGAAATGTTGAACAAGCAACGATGAAGTAAAAACAAAAAATATTTCCTCAAATTCAACTTTATACCTTTTATATACCATTAGATTGCCAAAAGCAGGACTAGGATACAGACAGTGAGTGTTTCTTTGAAGATAATGATAATGAATGTCCCATGGGGTTGTACAAAATCTGTGCCTGTTTCTCACAGTCTGGGGAAGCCTGCATCAGGGTGGCAGCCAGGGAGTTTGACAAAGCTTCTGCTTGTGTTGTGTTTGTTTGCAGTGAGCACTGACTCGCTTTGCATAACTTTGTGTAGTGATGGACTGTCATGTGACAGTGAGATGCTGAGGGCGGACAAGAAACGAAGACTTAACCCTAAGACAAAGAGAGCTTGTCTGTGGCACTATTCGGTACTCCTCATAGAATATTTTTTGTAAAAGTTTGACTTCTTAATCCTTTGCTTAACAGTTTAATCATGTTTGGCCATTTTGTTTTTGTTTCTCTCTGCTTGTATTAGTCGCTTTTTAGCAGTGTTTCTCATATAATGTGTACGTGCCTGTTTTTGTTTACACAAATGTGCCATTTGTGGAACTGCGTCTGGTGAAATGGCAACAATTATCCATATTGTTCCCTCATTGCTATTCACATCAATTCATTTTGGTCATCAAAACACAGTGCACAGGGCTAACTTTTAGACAGAGCTCATCCATCCATCTAATTTCACATATTCAGGTCCATGTTGCAGTGGCAGCCAACTAAGTGGCCCCACCCCTGCTTTTGTGTTCCAAGCCAGGTCCTCTTCCTACCCCGCCTGTTGGGATTCCAAGCTGTTCTCAAGACAGCCATTAGTTAGAATCCTCTCCGCAGTGTGTCCCTCCTCGCTGTCTGTCGCTCTCCTTACTTTCCCGGACTGTACATATACAGAAAAGAAGTAAGAATAGAAGTTCTACTACTGGGTAAAAAGGAAGAAAGGAACCTATGGTTTTCAGCCTGTATGTACTCTCTCTGTGCACCAACATTCTGCTATTTCTCTTTATTTTTTCCTTTCCTCTCCCCATTCTGCGATGTTTGTATTTCTCTGGTACTGCAGTTGGAGATGACGCATCAGTATTAGCATGGAGCTTACAGGAAGTGTCGTTTCGATAGGCCCAGTGGAGAGGCAGCACAGTAGCAGCTCTGACATGCATTTGCATTGCTGAACCACAGCCAGGGAACACTCGCAGCATTTTGATGACATCAGCCACATGCACGCGCTCACACTCACCCTCACACTCACTCATACTCACACACACACACACACACAAACTCTCCTCCCTCTGTCCGTCCCTCTGGTTGCTGTTGAAACAAGCGCTCCCTCCCTCACTTTGAGAAATGAGCAGGCTCCAGTAAAAAGAATGAGAGGCAGCACGGAAGAGGAGGGGCTGCTTGTGAGCAAATGGAGAGGGAGAGAACTTCAAGGGGAGGGTGTGGGGGGTAGTTGACAGTGCTAGCAGGCCAGGACTGGCACACAGGAAGACAGGAGAGGAGAGGGAATATTGTTGTGCTTTGTTGGACGTCTTTTTTTTTTTGCTTGTTTTTTTGTTTTTTGTTTTTTTTGCTACTTTTTACGACTGGAGTAAAGGTTCTCACCCTGGCATTGTCTCGTCTTTGGAATTTTCCTTTTTCAAACATGGCTATGAGAGACTCCGTTGACTGGCATGCGAGCATAAGGCACTGGAGTGAGATATTTCTGCATTAGTTCGTCCTCCTCGGACTGTCTTCCCGTAGAGGTCTTACCATTCAGTCTGTTAAGCGACGGAGGAAACACCCTCTCTTGTCTTTGCTGCTGACCGCAGGATGTCATCTCTGAACAGCACCTGTGGATGGTCAAACTCTCTTCCATTCAGTGGGGAGAGGCTGCAGGTGTAACGGTAGAAGTGCAGAAGAAGAGGCGTTTTCTGGTGGAATGGATATATATATATATTTTTTTTTTATTGTTTGAAATGGCAACAGCAGCAGCATTATTCCTGTGAAAATCCCTTGTGCTCTCCGGTAAAAGCCAAACCTTCACAGAGCAGCCATGCTGAGTCTGCAAGATTCGGTCTTCTTCGAGATCAGCATCAAGTCTCTCCTTAAGTCTTGGAGTGGCAGCTGTGAGTACCCAGACGAGCTCGAGCCGATGTTTACATACCACTCTCCGCTAACTCGCTTATCTGTCACCTGCCACCAGCAGAACCCGCACCGTTGCAACTACAGGTTCGCATGCAACCGGCACGCTGCGATTCACGATATCCCTCCCTTGGTCGAAGGTGGTAATAATGGAGTTGTCGTCGTGATTGATTATGTTTAGTCCAGGTTCAGTCAAGCTGGTTGGTGTATGCAGGTAGCTGCAAAGTTCACCTCTTCCAGTGGTGTCAGCCCTCCTCCACCTGCTTTGGATTGTCCCATCCCTTGCTTTGTAGTGGACTGAATATATGTGCCTTTGCTTCTGTTTTAATGATAAATGCATGAATGAGAGATGGGAGGTTTCTTTTCAACTTGGTTGACTTCTGTTTACCAGCATGTTCTTAGTGATGGCATCCATTTCTCCCCCGTTTGTCATTTCCGACTCTTAATTTTATATACCCTTCCACCTTCTGGGGCAGCTTATGTTTCCCTGTTATTGATCCGTCTTCCGCTTTCCTCCTATTATTAGCTGCACATGTACTCCTTGTTCCATCGTTCATCTAGAGGTACAGCCTTTTGTATATAGAGTGAAATAAAGGTTTGCAGGATTTTTGTGCCCAAAAGATGCCAGGGTTTCTATGTTAACATCCAATGTCTAATTTCCAATTTGTCACGAACCGCAAACCGGCATTATTTATCTTGCATTTTGTTCCAAAATGTGATTTGTTCCAAAAGAATTAGGCAAAATAAAAGGTTGCAGTCTTTAATAGCTACACTTGGCCTGTCTGCCTTCAAGTTAGTGTCACATTTACTGTGTCGAGCTAAATCTGCAAATTTACTGTTTTCTCACCCAACTGTTAAACTTAAACAGCAGTTACATGAAATACATCTATACAATACAAACATGATACTTTTGTACCCCTTTTACCCTTATGATAGGATGCACTGTACATGCCAACTGTAGGGCCGATATATCTTCGATTCAGTTATGCTCTATTCTATCCCGACTTGATGTAATCATGTAATAAGAACTTCACAATAGCTCTCATCAGAATCATGTTACTGGTTGGGCAAAGTCTTCATCATTAACTTTTTTTTTTGAGATACCATTTTGCCATAAAACGGTCATCCTCGCTGTGCTGTCTAGCATCCAACTGTTAAGTAAACAGCTTTGCTCTACTTGCCCTTCTTCTAATTAATGCCCCCAACCCTCCACCTCATTGCTTTCACTCTCATCCTGTTCTAGTTGCCAGTTTTCCAGTGGGCCCCTTAACACAAAGAGACAGAGTCCTAATTTCGACAACATTCTCCACCCAGCGCTTGCTACAACTTAACCGTTCTCTGGTGTTTTTTGTTTTTTCTTTAAATGTTTAACGCATCCTTTTAAGTCTGCGTGAGGTTTTGATTCTGGCTCCAGAACCAAAACTATGCCAAGTTAGTGTTGGCATTCGTAGTCTTTGTTAGGCACTGGCTTCATCTCGCACTAATCTGCAGCCTTGCTTGACACCTACTTTTACCTCGACCAGATGTGAAATGATGTAAATTAAGTCATGAAATACTTTTTTTTCCAGTATGAATTGGGGCCACTCAAGTACCAGTAGTACGTAGTCAGATAAATGACAGTCACAATGCATAAGCATTGGCGTTGCTTCTTTGTCCTGTTTCATTACAAAACACACACACACACACACACATTCACACACACACACAGAGAGAGAACTGCATTCCAGCATTGTGTTTGTTCTGTTGTTCCCGGTTGCCCTGAGAGAGGAAGTGAACAGGCGTTTGGGAGGGTTCTATTTTAACTGTGACAAGGTGGAGTCACTGCTTCGATAGTTGTGTAATCTTGCTGCATGCTGTGTCTCTTGAGTGTAGCCATGTACACGTCTGTAAGTGGAACAAACTTGCCTCTCGCAATGCAAAACACAATGAGCATTTTTTGTGGATGCTATGACAACTAGTTGGAGCTGTCTGTAATCTGTCCTGAAGGTCAAGTTTGGCAAAAAATGGAGACCAGTGTTGGACCGCTGATTGTGCTTTGGGCTTGATGCTCACTGACTATTGCTCCATATTTAAAATGAATTCAGTCAGTGAGTAGTTTATATCAGCAAAATGTTTACTTTCCAAGGAGAAACTATTCACAGACCTCATTGTCCCTAAATGCGCCGTATTTTTTCCTTCTATCAACCTGTATATGTGACTACATTTATACTTTTTTGTTGGTAAACAATAATTTAAGAGGGCACAATTCTAGATTATAAATCAACAGAAGGCTTATTCTGTACATTCTCTGCTCACAAGCTTAATACGGCAATGTTTGGTTATTCGTATACCTGCATTTTATGCAAGCTCTCAAGCTTTTTCATGTTTTTGTCTTAAGCATGGATACATTTTTGAATGTGATCTCCTTTTTCCACATATGTTGCCCGTGACAAATTCATTGCCGAATGGCCTCAAGACTATTTGAGCTATTGCAAAGTTTATTTTGCAAGTGGTTGGGTTGGATTACACATAGTTGGTACCTTGAGGCTAATTGTGTCCACAAGATTCATGCTTAGTATATATAGATGCTGATATGTCTTGTTCACCAGCAAATTCCTATCTTCAAGATATAACATGGTTTGATACTGTACTGTATTTTCCTATCTGACTGTGATATTTTGTAATTCGTCTTTTGTACTGTGCAATCATCCATTGCACATCTGCCTGCCCCAGTACAGCAGTCTCTCAATAGTGCCGTCAATTTTTCCCTTTGGGTTAAAGGAATTTAAGATGATCATTCCCTTGATTTGAGTGGAGCTCTAGAGATGGTTGGGCAAATTTGAAATATGTGAGATTGAGCAATGCAGAAAAATGTAACAAATTGAAGAAAAAAGGTGGATGACCAGCAGATGGAAATGAGGAACAGTGTTTGTGTAGTGGTCATATTGAAGCCTTGGGGCAGAGCAGGCTGCCTTCTATTATTTTGTTTCACCACTTGAGTGTAACATGTTTTGTTTTTTGTTTTTAACTCGTTCAGCTATTCAGCAGACCAGAGGGCTCTCTATGCAGTAGAAAAAGAATTAAGAGAGAGGGAGTGAAAATGGCCATGACTGGGTATGAACAGCTCACCGTATGACATCATGGATGTGTGGGTGGTGCGAACACCATACAAACATGGAAGGCTTAAGTGCTTTAAGAAAACATTTCAATACATATACAGTGACACCTCTTCTTTCTTGCAGTTTGTGATCACAGCAAAATTGTTACTCATTGTGATTCAAAACTTGTGGATGATGTAATTTGTGGTGTTCTGCTGTATATGTTGATGACATTTTTCACAATTGCAGTCACTCTTGTCTGTATTCTGTTTTTGTCAGACGTAGTTACAGAGTTCCACAGTGTTATTGAGTATTCAAAGAATAAAAGTAATGGGTAAAGGCTTTCTTGGGAGGAATATTAGGTCTAGTTTGCAAATCGGTCTGAATAATATCTCATCTAAATTGAATGCACCACGGCTCTTAGCGCACAATCTTAAGATGAATTGTACTGCGATTTCCTGACCTGGATTGATAGAGTTGGGTTGATCATACACACAGTCTTCGATTAACTTCGCTGGAATCTGTGTCACTCTTTTCTTCATTTTTCGTGACAAATCATTGAGGTGTTGAAAGTCATTCCTACTCTCACATATCGAATGGTGACTTGGTTTTCCTCAACTCAGATTTCGTTTAAGAATATTTTGTAGCTCCCATTCCTCTTCAAGGTCATCAAGGCACACACCCATTGCTACACCCTCAATATTTGGTTGTGTTATTTGAATAGTATCACTCAATGGTAGGTTGCACATGCAAATGTCAAGAAAATGAGCTTTCATTTCTTGTGGAGTATAGCATGTACCTGAGGATATTGTTCTGATGATCATTGAATTTTGCCAAATTGCTCGTACAGTGATATGCTTTTGAGATTATGCTAGATGCAAAATGTTATTAGGTACATATACAATATGACATGATCTGAAACCAAAGTAAAATTCTTAGTCATCGTGTTTTCTGTGGGTTTTTTTCCCCTCTTTGCCAGTTTGATGGCTATTCTCAGACGCAGATGTGTAGTGCTGGTGTGGAAACTAGGCGGCATTGTCTGGTTCCATCTTCTGCGGACATCATATTATCATCGTCACCAAACTATAGTGAAGGCCTAGAGGCTAAAAGCTATATTGCACAATGGACAGTAACATTAAAACTGCAACCGCCATTACAGAGTGAATTTGGAATGATGGGCTCATCATTACCCATACTGAGATATCATGTGGATATTTGTCATTTTGACCATTTAACCTGTCACATTTTTTTTGTGGTCTCAAATTTCTTTGACATTGTGTTATCATAGTTACGCAATTAATGATGTCTTGTTGAAGACCAACAAAAATGTTTGGATAGTACAAAGATTGATCACCTTATTAGAAAAGCAGCAATCATGATAATGTTACAGGTTTGGAGCTGACTGAATAACTGATTTATTGTTAAGCGCAGCGTCTTGAAGGGGACCACTACTAGTTGGATCAGTAGACTGTGTTTGATAGCATTACCCCATATGTGTTGCAACACAAACGATAATGACAGCACTGGAGTCAGATTGAGTTTTGGGAAATTGTAAAAATAACACAGTCCGCAGTCTTTGATATGACATTTTAACAGCTGAGGCAAATGTCTATCAAACAAGGTCTATTGTTCCAACCAGTCAGTCTGGTCTAGTTAGTTCCTTTCGAGGCCAGAGAATGCTCTAGTATGACATGGCTGTAAGGAAGGTGGTGGAAACTCCCTTTCCATCATAGAAACTAAAGAGGAGCAGTCTGATTTAAAAAGAAAAATATGTGTAATTTTCTGGTTCCACCAGGCGTAAGTGTCTCGGTCTATGTCAACTACTTGTGGTAAAGAGGTGAAAGTGAGTGAGATGTTGAGTATTTCCTCTTAGCAACTCGAATTTCACACCATGTTTATAATCTTTTACACAATCACACTGGCTCAACACTCCAGATAGATTATTAAAGTCTGTCAAACATTCCTCTCTACCTTGAATTGCCTGACTTGTATAATGAAACATTTTGTGTGTGTGTGAATCTCCTTTTATTTTTTATTTTTTTTGTTTTGTTTTGCTCTCGTGCCAACTGCACAAGGGCCACATCTTGACACACAACATGCCTCACTCACAAATGGATTTCCTCTTGCCCCCATAGCCTCTGCACCAGTCAGCAACAGTGTCAATAGACGGCGTGCCCCATCCTCAGTGACCCCTGTCTCCTGGGAGAAATACAGCAGTGCCGCCATGTCGAGCATCACGATCGACCCCGAGCTCAAGCCCGGGGAGTTCGTCATCAAAAGTTTGTTTGCCGAGTTTGCTGTACTGGCAGAGAAGAAGATTGAGATGGTGATGGCAGAACCTCTGGTGAGTTCACGTCAAAGATTAGCATTTAAGAAGTCGTACTATGAAGTTGTACATATGAAGTACTATGTTTAGCACAAACAACTGACATGCAGCTCTCTTTCAAGCTTTCTTTTTATGCACCATTTGTTTGTGAATTAATGTCGACTTGCCATTTTGAGGAAGTCAAGTTGGACTCTTCAAGTATTATCTGAATAATTAGCTAAATTTTCCATGTCCCGCCTGCTCTTATCTAACTTTTATAGCATGAAGTGAACATTACGTGCACTGATCGCAAACACAAAATATTTATTTTTGCATATGCTAGCAAAATGTTGACGCATCGGAAACAATTGGATATTAGTTTTGAGGTTGTGGTTATTATTTGCAGACCGAAGGCACTGGCAGCAATATGCTCTCTCTGCTTTTGTGCTTTAGATGATGCAAAATGCAAAGATTCTAAATTGTGCAGGACTTGGGTATATGATGATGATGATTAAATTGTTTAACTGTTGACTAAATGAATCATTTGAGAAACCAATAGCAAGTTTATAACATAATATTGTGTTTATAACACAATAACATGTTGATTGCTAGACTGTTCTATTTAATGTTCTACCATTTTGCTCGAGAGAAAGTTAAACTTAGTTAGGTACCTCGCTGTTATTTCGATGTCAATCAGTCTATGATTGACACACTGATTCCCTACACACTAATTCCCACTCCCAAGTGCGACAATGTCTCCTGAACAAGTGACAAAGTTGTTGTCTTTTTCTTTGTTCTTTGTTCTGACCTGTATTCCTTTGCAGGAGAAACCTCTGTCCCGCTCACTCCAAAGAGGAGAGGATGCACAATTTGACCAGGTCAGTTTAGCCATAGCTCTGATTGCCTGCTGTGTTTTCATTCGCGGGCATGTATGCACAGGTCTGCAACATTCTTATTTCCCTAGTTCAACAGCACACCATCTACGCTTGCAATACTACCCTCACCTCCTCCCGATCAATCCCCACTCAGTGGCTCCTTGTCTGTTCCTAGTTGATGCAGAACTCCACACAATGAGATTGCCTGCTCAGAGTGCTTTGTTCAGCACTACACAAAGCCAACAAGGATATGGTGATATAGATTCAGGTGTCGTCATCGTGAGTGCGAGAGAAAATGGCTATAGGCGGAGCGAAAGTGCGAGTGTAAGAATGCTGTGTCATCCTGAGCAGTAAATCAGCCTCGGATGCTTGAGTATCTGACTAGTGTCGTAAGGGCAGGGGGGAGCAATTGCATAACTCTCTGGCCAAGCATCCATCATGCACCTCTCACATCGTAGTGCACTGCTCAGACAAACACACAACCCCTGATGTGCTTTATGCATACTGACCTCTTCGTCTCATTTCTGTGGCTGTATTTTTTCGCCAGCCGACCCCTCCCCAGTTGTAGTATTGAGTTTACAAGGTCCATAGCTGGTGTCACCGTTATTGATGTGGCACAAAGTGCTGACAAGGTGTTTTGAGGGACACCCCGTTTGATGGTGGTCGTCTTGCTTATGCGCAGTGCAGAAGCACAGATCTGCTTGTTTCTCTGGTAGCCGAATCTCCTCTGCAGGTTATTGTCCAAGACCAAATCAAATTATATGTTTACTTAATTAATCCTTGAATTCGTCGTCTGCTGAGTTTTTTCATTACAAGGCCCCTCCACTGGGGGGAGCTGTTCACTATTCATGTCCAGATTTAATGTCTTTGCTGAAGACTTTTAATCTTGGAATCAGACCAGATACCGACTATGTAGTCTGTTTAGCAATGGGCATAATTGCAGTATAATTCAGTAGACTGGTGTATGAATCTTGCTTTGCTCTTTTAGCAAAGGTCAGTTGGAAACTTCTCTGAGTTATGAGTGAGCTCCAGCAAAATCTTAAATCATTAGAATTGTCTTTATCCTAACCAAACCTGTGATTTCACTGCCTTGTGTATGCTAGAGATGAGCCACATGTAAAGACTATTTGCTTCATCTATTGTTTTCCAGTTAATAAGCTCTATGAGCTCCATAGCGGAACACTGTTTGCCCTCCTTGTTACGCACACTGTTTGACTGGTACCGGCGACAGAGTGGCACAGAAGATGAGTCTTATGAGTATAGACCTCGCTCCAGCACCAAGTCAAAAGGGTGACTTGCACCTCTCACTAAATTAAAATACTCCCATTAATTTGTTGTGATGTTGTGTTGACTGTTATTTCTCTTCTCTGTCTTACTCCACAGAGATGAACAGCACCGGGATAAAGACTACCTTTTGGAGAGGAGGGACTTGGCCATAGATTTCATTTTCTGTTTAGTTTCAGTGGAAGTTCTAAAACAGGTGATCGGTTTTGCTCTGTGGTATCACTTTTAGGACTGGTGTGAGGAAGTATATATCAAATTTAACTGCATATTGATTCAGAGAATGCATCGTCCCTCAATGTCAGTGAAGTGACACCTGTTTGCGTTTCAAATTCAACGCTGGGTCTTAAAGTCGACTCTCCAAATCCCAGCAAGTCATTCTGAACTGCTCGCCACTTTCTTGAGACTGGAGCTAAATTGTCCTTGGCATGGCTCCTCTTAGGCCTCAGTAATGAATAGAACTAAAGAGACAGAACAGCAAGACTTTGAATTCTCCAATGAGACTAATGATTTCATGTTTGCGTTTGCGTCACAGATTCCTCTTCATCCAGTGCCAGATGCTTTAGTACATGAAGTTCTAAACCTGGCATTCAAGCACTTTAAACATAAAGAGGGGTGAGTATAAACCCAAACACACACTCCATTGGCACTTGTTTTTTAAGAGCAAATGGGCACAGCTGAATATACTCCCTGCTGAAGAGGTTCTCTTCTCTTGGTGTCAGTGTTCGAGGAGTTGAGCCAAATTTGTTATTTATGCCAATTGACTGATCAGGCTTTGGTTTGATCCAGAAACAAAAATTTTTTGTTCAGAGATTTTCAGAAACTTGCATATTGCATGTCAACATGTGTCGCACTCAAATAAGAATGCAGGATGTGATCGCAGTGATAAGAATTTGACAATGAGGCCATCAATATTTGTTGCAGCGCCCATTTTTTGTAACAGTGCAAAGGACTGCAATCCGTCAAAGGAGTATAAACTGTCTAGAAATAGATCTCATTAACACAAGTCTTGTGCAATTTCAGGTACTCTGGCCCCAATACTAGCAATGTGCATATCATTGCTGATCTGTATGCTGAGGTCATTGGGGTCCTCACACAGTCAAAGTAAGTGCAAGTCATACCTTTGTAGCCTAGTGATATCCGGCTGTGTAAAAATAGAAAACTGTTCAGAGAGGTTATCATGTCACGGGTCAATTCAATGCCCGGATTAACCTCGTGTTTGGTGTATGTTCCAGGTTTCAGGCAGTCAGGAAGAAGTTCATCACTGAACTGAAGGAGCTCAGGCTGAAGGAACAGAGTCCTTACATAGTCCAGAGCATCATCAGCCTCATCATGGGCATGAAGTTCTTTCGGGTAAAAATGTACCCTGTCGAGGATTTTGAGGCTTCATTTCAGTTCATGCAGGTAAATGATGATAATGTTGTTCTTTAGTTGATATTTATTGTCCAAGATATTAGTTGTCTTTTGAATATAAATGTATTTGAGTCACTTTAGAATACTCTGAATTGCAAGAATTGCAATTGTTATGGTAAACTGTGCAAGAAATTTTACATTGCAATGTGTTGCTAAGACTTGTGTCACATACTTGCTTGAGTTCAGTCACATCGAAGTCATAGTGAACTTTATTGTCAGACTCTTTATATGTACAGACATATAGTAGGCTGCAATTGTGTTTCTCTCTCATCCATGGTGCAGTAACAATACAAGTATGAGTAAATGTAAAAAGAACATGAAATATAGGGAGCAATGAACGAGGGAAGACAAAATACATACAATGACAGTGACAGATCACTACCATGTGTGTCTCTCAGTCAACTTGCTTCAGACCCTTGTGTTGTGCGATCATCCCTTTGTCGCTTGTGATCGACATAGTAAGATGCTCTGAATATTGACTGTATTCTGAGTGTATATGTTGCTCATAATTTTCTCAGGAATGTGCTCAGTATTTCCTGGAAGTAAAGGATAAAGACATAAAGCATGCTCTGGCAGGCCTTTTTGTTGAGATCCTTATCCCAGTCGCTGCTGTAAGTATCACTTCATAATACCACATACCATTCCTGGATGTAACCTTTTTTAAGTTTTGAGATCGACATTTAATGTCTTTCTCCTCAATAGGCGGTGAAGAATGAAGTCAATGTTCCATGCCTCAAAAACTTTGTTGAGATGCTGTATCAGACCACCTTTGACCTCAGCTCCAGGAAGAAACACTCTTTGGTAATACTTGTGCTCCCCTGTTCATTTTCAGGCATGAATTTCAGATGTTTTCAGAGTATGCCCTAACCCCACTGTATACATTTGGCTGCTTTCTTTTGCTGTTTTCTCACACACGTTTCTGTCCCACTTGTTGATTCCCCACAGGCTCTGTATCCCCTAGTGACATGTTTGCTGTGTGTAAGTCAGAAGCAGTTCTTCCTCAACAACTGGCACATTTTCCTCCAGAACTGCCTTTCACATCTGAAGGTACTTTCCAGGACTTAGAGCCTGGTCCACAGTTAAAATGTTTGTACTCATTGTCATTTAGGGTGTAAATTGCTGCAGCATTACCATATTTATTTGTATAATACCTGTGTTGCATATTTCTCACACGTCCACCCTTCCATTTTTTAAAGGTATTTTACCCACAATGTCCCTGACCTACTTAACCATTTGGTTGACCAAAAAAAAAAGGATTTTGATTCTTTCACATAGCCACCTGCCTTCAAGTCGATTCATAAGCACAGTTATGGTGGGTTACACCACTGTGTCGCATTGATGTTAAAACAATGGCATCTTCCCAATTACACTCTCACTTGAACAGAAAACATTGACTATGACAAAGCTCCTGCAAACACAGAATAATTACATACATTCATATTGGATGCAAGGTCCCAATTGTCTGTAACACCCTCAGACCTTACCTGCGCGTAAATATCTAAATCCGCTAATCTGTTCCTTAGACCAAACCAAATGGCAGTAAGTCAACTGTTACTTGGTATTATTATATTTCCGTATATCTGTTAAGATGTATGCTACTGATGGAAAGGATTTTTGGGATAGCAGCAGTGTGCACTCTCACCCTGTTAAAAGATCATGATGTACTTTCTCTTTCCTTGCATCACACAGATCTATTTAAGTGTAGCACCGAAGTTAACCAGTTTATATGATAATCCATTTGAAATGCCCAAAAAAGCTTTCTCAGACTTCCACAGACCCATGAATCTGATAGAGTTTTGAAAGTGATTTTAAGGATATTTGCAATAGTGGTGTTAACGCACCTCGCCTTGTAGAAATTTGGAGCCAACCGCAATTCAGAAAAACAATTCATTACATGTGAATATGTTTCAAGTGCTCTTTCAAAAGTGGTTTGTTAATGTTTCCTGGTAAGAAATTACCACCCAACCACGCCTGCTCTCCTCCTATCACTCTTTCTTTCATGGGCGCACTTGCTGACTGGATTACTCTCTGACTAATTCCATGATCATTTTACTGAATTCTTGATTTGATTATCTTCTGTGGACATTGTTTGGTCTTGTGGTGGACTTGCTGTACCTTTGTTTCTGTGATGGTGATTTCCTGTGACTTGAAACTTCTGTCAAATGGAGACCCTTTTCATTGTTCTAAAATACCTCATGAAAGTTACCATGGTAGAATTGTAAATGATTCATATTCACCTGGTGATTTTAACCTCATGGCTGCTTTTGAACATTGAAACATAATGGGGGGAAAAGCATTATTAGGGACAATGGAATGTCATAGGTCAAGGTTTGGCTTTGAGTGTGGCTGTACACTTAAAACATAGCTCATGCTGTATAAGGTCATCAGATACTTTGCTGATTTAGCAATCATGTACAGGGACAAACAACATAAGAGGCATGAGGAAACAAGGAAATGAAAATGGGATTATCTTACAGATACAACAACTCTACATAAGCACTACATTTGATTATTTTGTGTTTATGTAGATTTGTTGTACGTAAACAATGTAATTTGTGCCTTGCATTTATTTGCAGAATATGTTCATAGGAATTAGTACTTAATCTTGCTCTGTATGGGGTCCCCGAGTTATGGCGCAGATCCGTTCCCACGGCTTGATGGAAATTGAATTTCGACAGAGGTCGGAACTCACCAGTTTAAGTTATTAGCTCGAATTAACAACTTAAACCAAGCTGCACTTAAACCTCTTTTTGAACACTCGCTGATGTCTACCTCAGTTTAATAACCGGTGACTGGCGGTGACGCTGTCTTTCTCGGCAACCAACGCTCCCGATGCATGACACTGAATTCATCCGCACAAGTACCAGTAGTATCTGTCGTATAGGTATCTACTATCATTTTAACGTTTGTCACTTTTTTTTTTTATACATGTTAGTTATTTCATACTAATTTGCAGCTAACTTGTCTTTTTATTATCATTCATGTATTATTTACTTATTTTCTTTGATTTTACAGTTTAATCCTGTGCTGTGTTTTTAACACCGACACTAGCAACAAAACCATGAAAACAACATACTGTAGATCGGGTACGACGTAACTCCGGGACTTCCTGTGTTTGTTGAAATAGTGAGCTGTGTTTAAAAAGGAAATATCATTGACCACTAATTGGAAGAGGCAGCAATAGGCTTTGTTCATTGTGCAGCCACACATGATCTATGAAGCACCGTGTGAAATCCAGCTGTTTGCCTAGTGATTGTGCTTGATATGAGATTGAATTGTTGGTTGGTTGTCTGAGTGCAGATGCTGATTGGCTTTGTGGATTGCAGCAGCAAATCAATATTAATCAAATACACATCATGCAGATTTTCTTTATTATCCCTTTTCTTCCCTTGTTTGTGGCCTCAACTTCAGCCTGCGTGTGTTTCCATTTCCCTTTGTTTGATTTACTTTCCAAAGCACACTTTCCCTTTACATTTTTGTACTTTGTAAGATCCATTTTTTGAGTCTTCCACACAGTATTTTGAGCAATATATTGTTTACAAATTCACTATCGAGAAATATTGAGTATTTGCCATCAGTTTGACATGAGAATTCTATGAGTCTACTCGTGTCAAATATGTTTGTATTACTTTTTTGTCTATGTCATGCATGTTTTACTTCGCAAACCCTACATCTTTTCTGCTGTCTTTTTGTTTCTTTTTTTTTAATTGACTTGCCCCAGATGCCATCTAACAACAGCATCCGAAAGCAGATTGAGACGCTGCAGGTGAGTCGATCTGGTGCCAGTGGTGGCTTCATTCCTCACCCTTATGTTAATGGACGCATAGGTTCCATTGTGTGGTTCATAAAGCAGTCACAACATTTTCTGACTCCTCAGTTACGTTGCAGATCAAAGAGGAACACTTTCTGTGCACTCTTGTGTCTTGAATTATTTTCTTTGCCTGTCTGTTCTCCTGCTACACCTACAACTTGCCACAGAATATAAATTGGTTGTACTCTGCGAGTATGCAGTTATGCATCTGTTACTGAAGATCGTTAGAGTGAGATGTGGAGACAGGGCCTCTATCTAATGGACTGGAAGTTAAGCTTGAGGTTGACGTGATGAAGATGCTGAGATTTTTGTTGGAAGTAACAAGGTTGGACAGGATTACAAAAGAGAACATCAGAGGAACAGCCTCGGTCTCTCAACCGGAAAAGGTCAGGGAGGGAACATTAAGTTTTGGTCATGTGCAGAGGACCAAGTTGATATGTTGGACAGAGGATGTTGGAGATGGAGTTTTGAGGAGCAGGAGTAGGAGCAAGAGAGGAGAGAAAGGTTTGTTAATGTAGTAAATGTAGTCATGAGGCTGATGGATGTTTCAGTTGTTGCCTTGAACAATGGAAGGAAGTGGATAGAATGATCTGTTGAGGTCTCTCATAAGTTGTAATTTTCCAAGAAAATGTACACATTTTTTCATTGAGCTTAAACATGTTAAGTTTGAATTTTGCGTATGTGGGTTTGAAGGTCTGTTTCTAAATATTGCAATTGTATTTCTTCCATTCACTTATGGTCAAATGGCTGAGTCCTGCGGGGAGGTAAGGAAGTCCCTGCCAGAATGAAGTGGTTCTAATCACCAAACCCTTCTCTAATCCACAGAACAAGGATCCGAAAATGTCACGTGTAGCACTGGAGTCCCTCTACAGACTGCTTTGGGTCTATATCATAAGGATCAAGTGTGAGAGTAACACTGTTACACAGAGGTCAGTCCAGGCTTTGTGCAGGCTTCCCCACATAACCTTAAGATACCGTAATTAGACAGTGGTGGCCTTTTGTTATTCGGGCACCTCCCTAGACGGTACTAATATTCCCTTCCAACCTGCTGTCCTAGCCGACTCCTCGGCATTGTTTCAGCACTTTTCCCCAAAGGCTCCCGAAGCGTTGTGCCAAGGGACACGCCTCTTAATATCTTTGTCAAGATCATACAGTTCATAGCTCAGGTAGGTTTTGACTCGGAAATAACATACCAAAATATCTTACAGGTATTTTGACTACTAGCCTATAGAATATGAATATACCTCATAATGGTTATATGTGATGATTTGTTGTGGTTGCTGCTACAGGAAAGGTTGGACTTTGCCATGAAGGAGATAATCTATGACCTCCTCTGTGTCGGCAAGTCACACAAAACCTTCACCATCAATCCAGAGGTTCGCCGAGAGATATTTTTACCTTCGATAGTTTGACTGGTGATGCCTGCTGTCTTTGTCCTACACTGTCTCATTCTCGCCTCTCTTGTCTGTCAGAGGATGAATATCGGTTTACGAGCATTTCTCGTGATCGCCGACAGCCTACAGCAGAAAGATGGGGAACCCCCAATGCCCACCACAGGGATCATCATGCCCTCTGGGAATACTCTACGTGTTAAAAAGATCTTCCTGAACACCACTCTCACAGATGAAGAAGCCAAGGTCATAGGTACGATTCCATTTTGAATTTTGTAGATGCAGCTTATCACCTCAAACGACCAATGTGATGAGTGTGTATGGCCTGTGCTTCAATTTTCAGGCATGTCGCTCTACTATCCCCAAGTAAGGAAAGCTTTAGATAATATCTTGCGACACCTGGATAAGGAAGTGGGACGCTCCATGAGCATGACAAGTGTCCAGATGTCCAACAAGGAGCCTGAGGATATGATCACGTACATACCTGAAGCTCATACTTTGATACGGTTTACATTTTTGTGTTTGATCTGCTGCTACCTCTAATTCGCAATTTGTGCTTCAGGGGAGAGAGAAAGCCAAAGATTGATCTGTTTCGTACATGTGTGGCAGCCATTCCAAGACTAATACCAGATGGCATGAGCAGACAAGACCTAATAGAGCTCCTGGCCAAGTAATCAGCCCTCTCTTAAACTACTTTGGACATGAAAATTAACAGTGTAATTTCAACCTCAATCAGTTCTGCATCAATGAGTTTTGCTTTGCTTTTTGCTGCTAGACTGACCATCCACATGGATGAGGAGCTTCGGGGTCTAGCCTTTACCACGCTTCAGGCGTTGATGGTGGATTTTCCAGAGTGGCGTGATGACGTTCTCTCGGGCTTTGTTTATTTCATTGTGCGTGAAGTGACTGACGTCCACCCGACATTATTGGATAATGCCGTCAAGATGCTGCTGCAGCTCATCATCCAATGGAAGCAGGCAGTACAGAGCAGCAATAAGAACCATGAAGCACAGGTTGATAAAGGATATTTTCCTTACATTTTTCGTATTTCATGCTGTGCTGTTGGCAGTGTTCATCCATCCAATGTTCTGATTGTGTTTGATTTTATATATTTATTAGTGCTCCGGAAGTGGCAAATCTCTGTCCTTTGATCGCACTCCCACGCTGGGCGTGCTACATGTGGTGGAGGGCCTGGCAATAGTGGTCCTTTGCAGTTGTCGCCCTGCGACACGTAGGCTCGCTGTGAACATCCTGAAAGAGGTCCGTGCTCTGCACAATGCACTGGGAATAGCCAAGGTTGGTATTACTAGAATGAAACCACAGTATTAACTCTATGCTTTGTGTAGATGTGTGCAGCATCTGAACAGGGTTTATTTCAATTGCATGCTCTGCCACTCTCCCCTCTCATTTCATTCTCTCGTTCTGTCTCAGGGGGATGAGGAATTGGCCATTGATGTGATGGATAGATTAAGTGCATCAGTGCTTGAGAGCTTCATTCATCTCACTGGAGCTGATCAGGCAAATACATGTTTTTTTGTCTTTTGCTTCGTTATCCTACGTTTAACCCCAAACATCACATCAAACTAAGTGCCGACCTCCTGTGTTTTTCATAGACCAACTTACTGTACTGCCCCAGTGGGATTGATCTTCAGACGCTTGCGGAATGGAGCTCATCTCCCATCAGTCACCAGTTTGATGTCATCAGTCCTTCGCACATCTGGGTTTTTGCACATGTTACTCAGGGTCAGGACCCCTGGGTCATCAGTTTGTCCAGCTACCTGCGGCAGGAACACTTGCCAAAGCATTGTCCCACAGCCGTCAACTATGCCTGGATGTTTGCCTACACACGCCTACAATTACTCTCTCCACAGGTTGATTTAAAGTAAGTTCTCTCATTGTTGAGTTTATTTCTTCATTTTATGTGGCATTTTGTGCATTCAATTGGTGGAAGCTATTCAAATTACAAAAGATGTTAGATTAATGGCATTGCTGAAATAATTTGAAACCGCTTTTTTCACCTTAAACCTTTTTTTCACCTATACGTCGAACCATCTGTCTACTTTGCATATCAAGTGTCGAGATTTCTCAGTTGGCTACCACTAATCAGTAAAATTATGTACACTCTTTATAGCAGCCCTATCAATGCCAAGAAAGTGAACAGTCTGAGCAGCAGCAGTGATTCGTACATTGGTCTTTGGAGGAACTACCTGATCCTCTGCTGCAGCTCTGCCACCTCCCCATCAGTATCCTCCTCCTCCTCCACTGCAGGATCCGTCCGCTGCTCTCCATCTGAGACACTGGCATCCACGCCAGACAGCGGCTACAGTTATGATTCAAAGGTTGGGAATTCTGAGCTCATTTTCATTTTCAGAGTGAGACATTGCACAAAAATGGGTCAGACATTCTGTTAATGTTCTTTTCTTTAATTTATCGTATTTTCTGGACTAAAAGTCGCTCCAAGGTATCAGTCACACCAGCCAGGAAATTCATAATAATAGATACAAAATCATATACTGTAGGTTGCCTCAGAATAAAAGTCACACCTGAATAAAATCACATTTTTTAGGGGGCATGAATTTTATAAAATCGGCGACCAAGAACCAGAGAAGGTGAAGGACTTTGGTGTGTAGATGAAGTGCTGCCTCCTCTTCTGCGCGGAAGAGGAAGCTTTGCTTAAATTACGGTTATGTTGAAATTTTTAGTGGTGCTGGAGAAGTAGATATTGGTACACAAGGATAGAGTGCCATCACGCAGTTGGCAGTGTGACAATAACAAACATGTGAAATTATATATTTCAATAATTTCACATTTAAGTTGCGAGTTTAGGTTGCGTCCTCAGCCAAATAACTGTATGAAAAAGTGCATCTCAATTTCATAACACCTACATGACCTCACCGTATTTTTGAACAGATTGTTGGCACTCCGTCCCCCTCTTCCCTGTTCAAGCACATTGTTCCAATGATGCGCTCAGAGAGCATGGACATCACAGAATCTCTTGTCTTGGGGCTTGGCAGGACCAGCCCTGTGGCCTTCAGGTAAGGCAATAATTCAGCTTGGTGAAAGCAGCCATAAATGTTTTTTCAAAAGCTGCCAGTCGTAGTTGTATGCATGTATGACAGGCACATTTCATTTTGACACTAGTAATTCACAATCTCCTTTTTTTCATGTCTCAGAGAGTTGATTGAAGAACTTAATCCAATCATAAAAGAGGCTCTTGAGAGAAGACCTGAAGTGAGCACATCTCGAATATTCAAAATATACCCTACTCTCATCACGTCTTAAACTTGCCTGAAATCAAAATCTCTATTCTTTGCAGAATATGAAGCGACGCAGGCGTCGTGACATCCTCAGGGTCCAGCTGGTCCGGATATTTGAGCTTCTTGCTGATGCTGGTGTCATCAGCCAGATGTATGTGAACACTTGAATGATGTTCATGAACATGCAGTAACATTTTTATCCACCACCCCTCCGCTAATTAAAACTTTTGATTTTGTTTGCAGTGCTAGTGGCGGATTGGATGGAGAAAGCCACTCTCTGAACAGCACACTGCTTGAGTATGTTGATCTGACCAGACAGTTGCTAGAGGCAGAAAATGACAAAGACTCCGACACGCTGAAAGACATTCGCTGCCACTTCAGTGCACTTGTGGCCAATATAATACAAAATGTCCCAGGTATATCTCCCCCTATGCTGTATTGTCTGAAGATAAACATATTGAACAGGCGATCTTAAGAAAGGGAGAGAAATGAATTGTCATGTAATCAATTTTGTTGATTTTGTCTTTCTTTGTTCAGTGCACCAGAGGAGGACCATTTTCCCCCAGCAGTCTCTGAGACACAGTTTATTCATGCTGTTCAGTCACTGGGCTGGCCCCTTCAGCATCATGTTCACACCTTTGGATCGTTACAGCGACAGAAATATGCAGATCAATCGCCATCAATATTGTGCACTAAAGGTATGTACAGACATTTATTTGCACCATTTTTTATTCAGCCCTGCTAACATGTAGATAACCTCGATCTTTCACAATGCAGGCAATGTCTGCAGTGTTATGTTGTGGCCCTGTGGCTGACAACGTCGGTCTGTCCTCGGATGGCTACCTGTACAAGTGGCTGGATAACATCCTGGACTCTCAGGACAAGAAGGTAGAACAGAATTTCTCAACAGAGACACAAAAACAGCTCAGGAAACATATTAACACTGACCACAAATCCACTATAATAACTACTGTATACCTGCTCTTATCTTATTTTAGAATGTACTCCTTACCTTTCAGGATATGTAAATGTAAGGTAAAATTTGCCACAAAAAGGACACATATTACTTAATTCTCAGGTTGTATTCAACATTATGATGTCTGAAACCCACTCTGTTTCTTCTTGGAAAACATGATAACTGAGAAAATCTGCCTGGTATTCGTTTCTGACCATTAGCCCACTGTATGCAGTATTAACATGTGAATGTAAAATGACTCTGTGACAAAGGAAAATATTTCATCATGTCACCCCATGAATTGGAGCTAATTATTGCATTGCTCTAGCAATTTTGCGAGCAACCCTGGCCTTTATCTCATCATTCACGTCTCCCAGTAGATAATGCTGAGGCATTACGTTGCATGACAAGGGTTATAGGGAGTGTTATACACTGAACTAAGGTCACATGACATTGACTGCTGCATCGCTTAATGGAGTGTGTGGCAAGTTCTGAAATATGTTTTCACTGTTGCATAGTCTCCTAAACCATATGTTATTATCTGAGGATATGAACATGTTTTAGCCACAATCTGGCAATGCAACTTGGTTTGATTATTATTTATTTATTTATTTGTTTGTTTATTTTTTAATCGTAAGTGTGAAGGAATTGGTTCTTCTGTTTGTAAGATCAATAATCTCTCTCAGGTTCACCAGCTAGGCTGTGAGGCTGTGATGCTATTGCTCGAGCTAAATCCAGACCAAAGCAATTTAATGTTTTGGGCAGTGGACCGCTGTTACACTGGCTCACGCCGAGTTGCTGCCGGCTGCTTTAGGGCCATTGCCAATGTCTTTCACAATAGGTAAGTAGGTTTTTTGGTAGTTAATTTATCAATGTTGTTGCTCCCTTTGGGACTTATTTTGTCATTGACATGGATGATGTGCTACATTTGCGCAGGGATTACCAATTTGACACTGTGGTGCTGCTGAATCTGATTCTGTTCAAAGCAGCTGATTCATCGAGAGAGATCTATGAGGTGGCCATGCAACTTTTACAGGTCAGGACCTCATTCCCTCGCACTCAATTTTTGCTATTACGTAAAACGCTGTTGTGTGTGTGTGTGTGTGTGTTCTGAAGTTTTTTTCCCTCCCCTTCTTCAATGTGCATTCTGCTGCTTTCCCTTTTATACCCCTTGTACTTGCACTGGAACTCCGCACCTTAATTTCATTACACAATGTGAATTGTTGTAATGACAATAATGATTCCTGATTCTGTCTTTGGCTGTGCCCATGCACAATAGATCCTCGAACCTAAGCTCTTCCGCTATGCCCACAAACTGGAGATCCAGAGGACGGATGGAATCTTGACCCCCGCCTCGCCACTGCCGCATCTCTACTCAGTGTCTTATTACCAACTGTCTGAGGAGCTTGCAAGGACGTATCCAGAGCTCACTTTGCCTATTTTCTCAGGTTGGTTACTTAATGTTTTAGGCATAAATTCTCTCCAGACATACTGTAACACATTGAGACTATCATTTCCCTCAGCAAAATTCATAAAGAAAGAATCTACATATAAAAGATAGCCTACATATTTTCAGCAATACATACTCGGCTAGACACAAGTGATTTTGACATCTGGACAAAGAACGCTAAATTTCATTGGAGGTCAAAAGGCTATGACACTCGTGCATACCAATGGCATTTCTTACGTAATAATTAAAACTAAATTCATCGGTCTACATCATTGGAAGTTTTTGTTGACATTTGAAAACTGTTAATTTAATAGATCCAAATTGATACTCGATACTAATTGATACTCCTCATAAGAGATCAACTGTCCTTTGCATCAGACACACTTTGGGTCAACTGAGTGTTTTAGTGGGCATTATTTGTTTTTAGATTTGTTTTGTGAGAAATAAGGGAAAACATGAATTTTGAATTATAGTAACCTAAGCTGCACAAGTCATTTTGCTCATCATTAAAGTCATCCTGTCTCTGATTCAGAGGTGAGCCAGCGTATCCAAACAGCACACCCTAGTGGCCGTCAAGTGATGTTGCATTACCTCTTACCCTGGATGAACAACGTGGAGCTAGTTGACTTCAAACCCTCCACGCGGCGCCCAGAAGAATCCTGCAGCGGCGTTGAAGCTGAGGCATGCGACAGGGAGATTATGATGGTTAACAGTCGGCGCTGGCTACGAGGAGAGGGCTGGGGCTCTCCTCATGCAACAACTATGGTGCTGAACAACTTGATGTTCATGACCGCCAAGGTGAGCTAGTTCAGTTAACTATTCACAGCTGGCTCATATGCAAGAGGAGCTTACTGATTTGTCACAATGTCTTGCAGTATGGTGATGAGTTTGCCTGGTCAGAAATTGAAAATGTGTGGACGACATTAGCAGACAGCTGGCCAAAGAACCTCAAAATCATTCTGCACTTCCTCATTGGCATGTCCGGTGTCAACAGTGATCCCAGCCTCTTGCCCTTCGTAAGTTACAGCATTAACCAAGTATGGTGTCAGCCTGTGGCGTCCCACTTTGCTCCCTTGACATAGTCATGTGTTTGATTTTCATGTTTTTTTTCTCAGGTGAAGCGAGTCGTTGTTTACTTGGGCAGAGATAAGACTATGCAGCTGTTAGAGGAGTTGATGTGTGAGCTTGAGTTAACTGACCCTGTTAACTCTGCCGTCACTCACATGGACAACCCTCCCTACTATCGCATCACCTCCAGTTACAAGATTCCGTCAGTCACTTCAGGTTTGTGGCCTGTCCAACTGAACTCAAGGCGGAGAGTCAGTACAATGGTTATTACATTGGCTTTCTATATTTGCTTTAACAGGAACAACCTCTAGCAGCAACACCATGGTGCCAGGAAGTGATGGTCATCACGATGGAAAGAAAGACAATATGGAGGACAGGTGTGGATGCAAATTGAAATGTGTCTTTTTCTAATAGAATGTTCACTGGATTCACCTCTGTTAATCTGAGTGTGTCTGTCCTGCAGTTACACCCACTTGGACATCTACAGTGGTCTGAACAGTAACCTGAGTAGACAGCACCACCGCCTCGAATCTCGTTACAGCAGCAGCTCTGGAGGCTCCTATGAGGAAGAGAAGAGTAGGAGCAGGGTTTTTTCTGATTTTCCCTGTCAGACCACCAGTTTGGATTACTTCTAACAACCTCTCTTTTCCAGGCGACTCCATGCCTCTTTATGCAAACTGGAGGTTGAAAGTGATGGATCAAAACCGTCCAGAACCTCTTCCCTTTCCTCCCACTGGAGGATGTTGGTCTCCTCTGGTGGACTACCTACCCGAGACCAATGCTCCTGCTGTGCCACTCCATAGGTATGCTGGCCACTCGATTTCATCCTCCAGTGTCCACACAGTTGTATCTTTCTAACAAATCTTTATTTTTAGGTGCAACATAGCTGTCATCCTACTGACTGATCTTATTGTGGACCACGGGGTTAAAGTAGAATGGAGCTCTTACCTGCACCTTTTGCTGCATGCCATTTTTATAGGTAGGGCACCTCCTAAATCTTTTACTAATGTGGTAGTTAAGTGTCGGTATGTGCCTGAAGATTTTATATTTTCTTATGAATCACAGCCACCTCTATCTGTAAAGCTACTTATGTCCTCTCCAATCTTGTGTGCTTCCCTCAAGGGTTTGATCACCAGCATCCGGAGGTCTATGAACACTGTAAACGCCTTCTGCTTCACCTGTTGGTTGTCCAGGGAGCAAATAGCAATGTCCAATTTGTAGCAATGGTGCTTTTAAGGAACAGAGAGTACAATGACCCTAGGGTTCTGACTGTGAAGCCAGTAGCGCAGGAATTGAACCTCACAGGTATGACACAAGAACTAAAGGCATTATTGACATGTGGCAACAAGACAAAGTATTCTTGATAAAGTATTATTTAACTGACACCTTGGCCATGTGTTTCACATGTATTTCACACACGTACTGGGTGACATTGATGGGATGGCAAAGATCTGTATAGATTGTCACTGTTGTAAATTTAGTTCATTAGAGATGCAATGAATGATAGATTTTGATTGACATCGCAATCTTGGCAGGATGTAAACTCCATAGTAAGACTACAAACATGGACAATCATAACAAAATCTGTTTTTTCTTTGTTATACCATATGAGTCTTGCTTGTTAATTTACAAATTGAAATAGGAAAGCGCCTATTTTATGACAATTGCCGATGTTTATTCTCCAGGAGTACAGGAGTTTGTGCCAGAGTGTCAGCCATCACCCATGACAGACTCTGGCCTCAGCTCAAGCTCAACATCTTCCAGCATAAGTCTTGGGGTAGGGGCAGCTGCTCTGTCACAGCTCTCACCCTCACTCATCAGTGAGGTTGACTCCTTTGCGGAACAAGACGAAAAGATCAAAAATCTCATAGAGTTCATCACTTCAAGGTGAGAATGCTTTCTCCCTCTCTAGATTCCCTCCAAAATTCCATTTGTTTAGTGATCTTGAGGACTAAATGTGTAATGAACTGTGTATGAAGCAGATTGTCAAGTGTTAATGTTATATTCTTGCGTTATAGGATTATATTTGTGAACATTAAACTCACCTTGCTTACTTTTGCTTTCATGCTTCCAGCATGGTCTGATATAACAGGGTACTTGTGTTTTGCATGAATAAGAATTTGGGGTTTTGTGTGACATATTGGAGTGTTGGTGTGAGCGTGGCACAACATAAAACATGCGAATAGATATGCCTCACTCATGTATTTTTTAGTTAGCTCTTGCAAATGTGCTCGTTTAACAGAAAACGTGGCCCACTGTGGAACCATGAGGATGTTTCTCCCAAGAATCCCAATATCAAGAGCGCTGACCAGCTTAGTGTTTTTGTCAGACACGTCGTGTCTGTCTTCAAACATTCCCAGTCAGGTTTGTACGGTGTTATATTTCTGCTTAAATTGTGGGCTTGTGCTACCATAAATTTGAATTGTCTCAAAACTGCATCTTCGATTCCTTCTAGGTTTCCAGTTGGAGTCACTGCTGAGTGATGTAGCATTACAAACAGCGCTGTCTTGCACGTCACGCCACTATGCTGGGCGTTCCTTTCAGATTTTCAGGGCACTAAAGCAGCCTCTGACATCTGCCACACTGTCTGACATACTATCTCGACTTGTAGAGACAGTCGGAGACCCAGGCGAAGAGGCTCAGGTCAGGACAGTTTCATCTGACTACGTCTTTGCTACATCATGTTGGTCACAAATTAATGAGCACCTTAAAACTTTTTTAAGGTTTTTAAATTGAAATATTTAGACTGGTAAATTGGATTGACAAATTTTGAAACTAACTGAAAATGCACTCTCATCGTTTATTTTTTCTGTTTATTACCCAGCTGATTTGTGGCTTTTTTCCTCTCTGCAGGGTTTTGTCATCGAACTACTCCTGACATTAGAGTCAGGCATTGACATGTTAGCTGACACAGTCAAGAACTATGATCTGCTCGTTGCCTTAGCTCAGTGAGTTCTCCTTTGAGAGTCAAATTTGTTACTTTTGGCTCACAAGTAACTCCTTTAATTTATTAATCGAGTCATTCATTTCATTGTAGGACCCCTACCCATGATCATTTGTTTGGGCCAAAGTTTGCAGCCAACAGGAAAAGCACTGGCCAGCTAAACCTGAACAGTGGTGGCCTGTTCCATTATGTCCACAGTCACACTCGCAGCAACTCACTCCGTGCCAGCCTGATGGGCGGACGGAAAGCTGACCGACCAAGGAGCAACACTCTTGATGTCACTGACCGTCTAGCAGGTAGCCACGGAAATCTGGCTCGGACGCGGAGCCTGTCATCGCTTCGAGAGAGTGGCGCAGGGGGTCCAGGTGGAGAGGCCATCCCGCCTGTTGACCCATCAAACCTGATGGCCAACGTATTTTGGATCGCAGTCTCACTGCTGGAGTCAGACTATGAGTTTGAGTATTTGCTGGCCTTGCGTCTGCTGAACAAGCTGTTTGGTCAGCTTCCTCTGGATCGAGCAGACAGTAGAGAACGTCTAGAGAGGGTCCAGGCCAAGCTCAAGTGGTACAACTATCCGGGTCTTTTACAGCTCTTCCTGAAGGGCTTCACCTCAGCTTCCACTCAGGAGCTCACTATCCATCTGCTCAGCAAGCTCATTACTGTTTCCAGACATACGCTCGTAGACCCGACACAAGTGGCGGGTAAGAATAATTTTAGACGTGCTTTGTTACTGCATGCTTTTTGATACAAAGTTGATAATTGTTGGACATTTTAACTATTTTGATGTTTTTGCAATCTTCTGTTTCTCCAGGTTTTCCTCTTAATATCTTGTGCCTCCTCCCGCACCTCATTCAGCACTTTGACAGTCCAACTCCTTTTTGTAAGGAGACAGCTGATAAAATAGCCAAGTTGTGCGCAGATGAAAAGTCGGCCACTCTCTCCAACTTGGCCCACATGATGAGCCTGTACAGCACTCACAGTTACTCTCGTGACTGCACCAACTGGATCAACGTGGTCTGCCGCTACCTCCACGATGCCTTTGCTGAGATCACTTTAAATCTGGTCACTTACTTAGCAGAGGTATATAAAAGGAACTCAGATTTCTGTGTTGTTCTTTTTTGAATTATGTAGACACAATCTGTATTCCTAATGAGCATGCTTGTATGTCTTATTCCCACGTGTACACTAAGTTGCTGGAGAAGGGGCTCCCCAGCATGCAGCAGTCCTTGTTGCAGATCATCTACAGCCTTTTAAGTCACATTGACCTATCAGCGGCACCTGTGAAACAGTTCAACCTTGAGATCATGAAGATCATTGGCAAATATGTTCAGGTGAGTCATTTACAATAGAATCTGCTTTGGTTGTCAGTTTGAGCTTTAACACAGGTAAGTAAATTGTAAACAGTACACAGTAGTGGATTGGTGAAAGAGGAATCCATAAATTTGTTGCACTCTCAGATATAGAAAACTTCTTGTATTTTGTCGTCAATATTCTGGTCATTGTTTTAATAAAAAAATGTGTGACGTCCCTACAAGCCTAAGTGGTGGACTATGTGAACAAGTAAGTTTAGTGAATTGGTCATGATAGTGCCAAAAGCACCAAATCTTCACACAAGTACTCATTAAATACACTGAACTCACTAGGCTAGGGTAGAAGTCACTTTCTCCATTGTATGTCAACAAATTACTTAAATCTGATTCAGGTTTTATTCTCAGATTGCATTCAGAAATAAAACTCTTAATTAAGGGTCTAGGTGTCTGGTAACATGAAGACTCTACTAAGGAGGAAAACTTGATGTGAACTATCGATGCGATTACTTTCTACAAGACTCACTGTCAAATGTGTCTTTACTATCGCAAAATAATGGATCATTGTTTTGCTTTGAAAATGGCAGTAGACAGGAAAGGGCACAGATACAGATCTCTAAACAATAACTGAACATGTCAGGTTTTTTTTTTAAGGTTGAGACACTCTGATCCCATGGAGAAATGGCTTGTCCAGGAAAAGCCTTTCGTGAATGTAAAATCATTCCGTCAATATGATGTGGCATATATGAAAGTTACAAAAAAATTACATCAGCCTCATGCAGTGGAAGCTTTCTTTTTTTTTCTTTTTTTCCCCCCAACTAGCACCGACCCATACTTCTCCCTCACTGCAGTATTATACTAATGCAGCTCCGGGCCATTTTTGCACTTCTGTACTGTCACTCCTGATGGCTTTGCTTTTGATAGGCATAATGCATATGTGCATCTGCTACAGGACTTTCATTGATGTGCACCGAGAGATCTCTCCGGGTTTCTTTTCAGAACCTGTGTCATTGACATATGTCTGTACCTTATGAACTGAAGTCGAAAATCCATGTCAATGTGTGCAGTTGAATCGAAAGAGTTTATAAAGGAAAACATATGTACATTAATGTTAGAAATAATTAAGAAATATCTCGCAGTTGCACTCTGCAGTTGCACAATTTCAGTGAACCACTGTTTTAATTTTGTGTGGGTTTGGGTGATCTGTGTTTTGCAGAGCCCTCATTGGAAGGAGGCCCAGAATATTTTGAAGTTGGTGGTATCTCGCTCCGCAAGTCTTGTTGTTCCAGATGATGTTCAGCGCTCTTACAGCATAGAATCCTGTGGCTCTCCAGAAATTGCCTTTACTCGCATATTTAATAATGCCTCTAAAGAGCTACCGGGCAAGACACTGGACTTCCACTTTGACATCTCAGAGGTTTGAAACATCTTCTTCTCCTGCTACATCTTCTCAGCTGTTCCCCTTGAATTTGTCATGGTAAAGCTTATCGTTGACCTTTTGTTTTGATATGTTCACCATAGACACCAATCATTGGACACAAATATGGTGATCAGCGTAGTGCGGCAGGGCGGAATGGAAAGCCACAGGTGATCGCTGTAACTCGCAGCACTTCTTCCACATCATCTGGCTCCAATTCTAATGGTTTGGTTCCAGTCAGCTGGAAGAGGCCGCAACTCTCCCAGGTCAGGCCATTCGGTGACTGCATGTCAGATGTCCATGGGCTGTATTCCTCACTCAAAGATTCCTTAGTGCACTCACTCCTGAAACTTAACTGATGATTTTGATGGAACATCAAGTTAAAATAACATATCTAATATACATATTTAACGTTCAATATTCCATGTTATGATGTCAAAATAGAAGAAAAAAATGCATACGAAGACATTGACTCTGTTTTAGGCACAAGGGCAAGGTTTTACAACAAAGACTCCACACTGGCCTCTCTTACTTAATCTCTGTATTGTTGTCACAGAGGCGAACAAGAGAGAAGCTGATGAATGTCCTGTCTCTCTGTGGTCCAGAATCTGGCATTCCTAAAAATCCATCCGTAAGACACCTCTTGTACTCTAACTCTCTCTGTAAACAAAAATTATGAATGTTGCTCTAAGTTTGTTTTCTGAGCTACATACACATGTCGTCCTTCCAAATTTTTGTAATTTATTTGGCAATCTTTCCAGGTGGTATTCTCATCAAACGAGGATCTGGATTCTGCAGACCAGCAGACCAGCCTAATACCTACAGTTGAGGAAGTTGTCAGAGAAGAGGAGATGCCAGCAGAAGATGCCGGCAGTGAGCAGCAGTTTGGGGTTTTCAAAGACTTTGACTTCCTAGATGTGGAGCTGGAAGATGCTGAGGTGAGGAATGAAACGAAAAGAGGACGGTATCATCAGTGGATAATTCAGCACACTGCAAGTCATGACCCACTAATAATTTAATGTACAGACAATACAAAGACAGTTGCTCAACACCTGGGTGACTCACTCTGAGACTACAACACCTTGGCACAGCCACTTTGACAGTTGTGCTCAGAGATGACTCTGCCACATTAACACCAATAATGTTTTTTGTGCCGCTTTTGTATCTTTCGTGGACATCTTTAGTATGTTCTGTAGAAGGACAGAAATGTCCAATTAATCTGTTCTCATCCTCTAACACACTTATTTCTTCTCTTCTCTTGCCACAAGGAGCTACAGGTAAGTCTCTGGGCTGGTGAGATTCTTCCAGTGCCCTAGTCTATCACTGAGTAGTTAGAAGTCATGGACTCGCTTGTGAATCATTGACAGTTTTGTGCGTTGTATGTCCTTGGACACTATAAATCCTTCACAAGTTTGTAAATTTGCGTGTATGTTTACGTTTATGTTCTATGTGTTCAATTTAATTTTTTTGTTTTTTAGGTAATTTATGAAACCTACTTTTCATTTCTTTCCATGCACACCATCCAACAATCTTTTCCCATTATCTTTTTTATCGTGCAGGGGGAGAGCATGGACAACTTCAATTGGGGTGTGCGTCGTCGCTCCCTGGACAGCATGGACAAGGGGGATACACCATCTCTTCAGGAATGCCAGTACACGGGCAGCACACCCAGCCTCAACCTCACAAACCAAGAGGATACAGACGAATCATCCGAGGAGGAGGTACTGAACGCTAGCCAGGTTCTCACCTGCTCTGGCCTTGTAAGTCTCACTCTAATCAGGGTCCCAAACCCAACACTCTGCTCAGAGCCTGCTAGCATGGTGTGTGCAGGTGTATGTGTGCTATGCTCAACCTGCTGCCAGTGTGGACAGGGTCTATACTTTGCTCATTTGCTGGTGGTAAATCCCATGCTGCAAACCGCAGTTCAGAAGCCCCAAACATGTGCATCCAACCGCCATCTTAATGCTTTTGCTCAGTTTTTGTGAAATGGTGATTGCTTATAGTGAAGCACAGCGGAAGAAAATAACAACAGCTTGGGTCATTTCACATGGTTTCTGATTACGTCATTTGTCACTGGTATACACAGCAAGAATGTCATTTCTTTATGAACATCTAAAGGCTGAGTGTCGTATGACAGTTAGCAATGCACAATATATCCTTGAATAAGCATGGATACTTGCAGGGTGTCTCTCTTAAATACACTGGCTCCTTCTTTTTTGCATTTGAGGTAAAATCTTGTCTGATGCTGTCAATAATTCTAGTACTCACCCATGACTTAGATTTCAGTATAATGTGCTTTCTCAAATCTTCTCTGCTCCTCTAAGTCTTTGCAGTGCATGGTGAGAGAATGAGCTTTTGCCCCTTTTTGACATTTGTGCTGAAATATATTTGTACTCATCTGATTCTTTCTTATTGAAGTACCGAATGGCCATCCGATGTTCTGTATAATCTAAGTGTGTAAAGTACTTGTGTGTGTGTGTTCTGATGGTAGCGTGATACCGCATGATGTCTGCAGCTGCCCAAAATGCAGATTAAGTCAAAGGAAGAAACTAAAATGATCAATTCTAGCAAAAATACATGTCTAATTAATTTTCACTGATGCTTTGTCTTTTGATGGTGGAGAAAAGTATGAAGAAAGAGCATGCTTCACTGAAATGGCATCTATTTTGTGAACAGTGGCATTACACCAACTGTATTAGGGAATAATGAGAACTGTTCAAGAATTCCTATAACTCATCCATAAAGTATTCAAATTCTAATGAGTGCTACACCCAGGGTATAGAAAGTGATGACACAAACTCTTGTGCCTTTTTAAAGGAGCAAAGAGGCAAAGAAACATGAATTGTTTTGGATGATAATGGCCTTTAAATGTATTTTTTCCACTGAAAGGTCACCAACAATTTAGTGTTTATTCAATATTTCTAGTGTTAGCATTGAAATAATTACTCTTTTTTTTTTTTTTTTTTTTTTTTTTTTACCTGTGCAGCTCAACAGTGACTCTGCCACAGATGACACTGCCTCCAACCATGTGGACTCATTCCAGCAGTCTCGGGAATCATCCATTAGCGCCCTGACCGAGGAGACGGCTGTTTTACCCTCCCTGCCTTCCCTCCCGCGTCTGGATAGCCCCATGTTGGAGATGGTCCATTCAGACAGCACCTGCAGCCAGCTACCTGAGGTGCGATCATTTGGGAGCAGCAAGAAACTTTGGTGTTCGGGTGCTTTTTAGATTTGTGTCTTTTCCTAACGTGTACTCCTAGCCCCCTTGCCTTTGGTGCTCATGCTCCCTTGTCTATAATTGAGACGGCTGTTCAGCTTCTGTTGGGAGGTGTTGGTTTGCGGTAGCGGCTCTAAATCTGTATTTTTTCCTATTTTATGTCCCTCCTTCATTTTGTCTCTTTGCCTTATCACTGTCTTTGGCTGAGGGAGATGTCTCACTCTAGACCCCTCGACCCCTCAATAGTTCCTTCCTGTTGCTTGTTTGATTTTGGGAGACATCAAACTAATCAAACACTCACCTCAGGTCAGCTGTTACTGCTCACACCCAATAATACAACTGACCATTCCCCAAAATTCCACCATTTAAAACTTGCACGAGGGGCACCAGCTTTATCTCCTGAAGAAGCATGTGTGAGTATAAATCCATTACACCTGGAGCGTTAATTTTGACGGCACAGTTAACTGACACACACACCAATGGTGTTGGAGCCAATGAAAGACTGATATTTGGCAGTTATTGTGCTGCCAAATGAAGATATGGCATCTCTTTTGAACTAACAACTGTGTCTGCTGCTGCTACTGAAAGGTTTCCCTCAAAGATATACAAGTTGATAATTTTCTTTGCATCTGTACTTTACTGTAACATTGCTAATCAACTTGCCTACGCTTGTTCATCTGTTGGTGAAAAAACAGACGATTTGACATACTTGTCACCCGCATATATTTTGGAGGTTGGGGATGGGCAAATCCACTTTCGACTAGGTGTGACCACATCTCAGTGACGTTTTCCATCGTTCTCTTGGCTCCACAAAGACGTCAATGCAACTTTCTAAGAACTCAATCAAACAGGAGTCCTAATGTCAATCCAAGGTCATCTTCCCCATCACAACCCCAGCTCTTAGCGTAATGAGCCCAAGATAAAACCATCAATACTCTTACTCATTCCCTCCAGGATGGCCATGTCCACTTCTAAAAGCTTTCTGCAAAATAGCTGTTGTCGCCATGACGAACTGGCCGCCTGCCACTCAGCTATCCCAATACATTAGACTTATTGTAAATAATAGAAAAAATAACGCTTGGGGAAAACAGATCTGCTCAGTTGGACCATGTCCAAAGGATCCCCACTCAGTGTACATGACATTCGGCTACACAACTGACAAAAAATACGACATAAAAAAATTCAGACAAGATTCATACTTTGAGCATTAAGGCAGAAAATGTCATGAAGTATCCTAGTCTCTGCATTTTGTATTCACTATGCCACAGTTGCACAGTTTTTCATTTGCGCAATAGGATGAAGTTGATGTTATGGATCTGTCAGGACAGGTTGTGCCTGCGTTGATCACTTGTCCCATTCTTCCTGCCACTGTGGTTCTCTTACTGTCATTTTATCACAATGCTCGTGTTTTATTAGCATTGAGGTCACATTGTTAATGCCTCTTCGGTGATGCATTGATATTGGCTCCTTTCAATTGATTTTTTTTCGTGGTTGTTAAATTTCTCTAGAGAGAGACTAGCTTTAAGTTGACATCTGAAATGGTCTCTAAAAGAAATGCAGATGACAAAAATTGCTGACTTAGAGATCCTGGATGGAAAAATGTAACCAAAATGTCTTTCCTAATTACATGCCAGATTCAAGTTGGGATGGTGCTTACGAAATTTACGTGCTCGTAATGTCAAATGTTGACATAGTGATAGTATAGTGATAGATGATAGTATCGTGGACACCAATCTATCTGCAATGTTACTAATGTTTTGGTTATGTGTTGCTGCCAATTGTGTTTCAGGACGCCGGTAGCATGACAGCAGCAGATGAGTTAAGTAGCAGTGTAAGTGAGGACACTGGATTTTGCAGTGCCCCCCCTCTGCCATGTGACGCACCAGATCTCTGTGACCTCCAAGACACACAAGACCCTCCAGACCCCCAGGATGACCTTGATCCAGTCCCCGCTACCCCTCTGGCCATAGTCACCCCACCAGGGTCACTGTGTGAGGAGGAATCCCAAACAGTCCTGCTTCCATCATTGCCCTTGCCACAAGACCGCGACTTGGAACCAGATCCTGATTCAGACCCAGACCCTGACCCAGATCCAGATCCAGATCAAGACAGCACCTGTGGCTCTGTGTGCGAAGATGATGTTACACTAGCACTAAAGGAGCTTGATGAGCGCTGTGAGGAAGAGGAGGCTGACTTTTCTGGCATGTCCAGGTCAGTGAATTTCTCTGAAGTTTCAAAAAATGAATAATTTGTGACATTTGAGTGAGTACACTACAAGTCTTATCTCCTCAAATTGTGCATCAACAAAGACAAACATGATAAAAACACTCAGAATGCAGGGATTACATTTTCTGACATTTCATGTTTACTTTGACTGCATTAACTTGAGTAACTGATTTAGGGAATCTAGTAGGTATACGACATAATCAATTAAACCAGTGCATGAATTAGAAAGTAAGGCAATTCAGTGAGATACAAACTAATGCGAATGTTAGCTCCACCTCTGGCATGGCTCCCATGTGGACTCCTGCAATGAAGGTGTGCCAGCTGGGGTTGGATCAGGTGTTCCTGTTAAAGATGTCCTCCTCAAGGTGTGCCAACTGTGGCTAGAGGACAGCCACATAAATGAAGCAGCATGGGCGCTACTAAAGTGTATGATTCTCTCATAGTCAACGTATTGCTATCATCACTGACCTCCAGTGCTTTGACCTACCGTAGTTAAGCAAAATGTGATCGCTTTTCTGTTATTGTGTTCTGAGTTCACTGAAGGTTTTTGCAGATAAAAATCAATGCAGGGCAACATGAAAATGCTGCTCCCCACTAATGTAGCATCACAAGACTGAGGCCTGCTATAGCATGCATGTATGCATTATGTCATGGTGTTTAGATGCTAAGCTCACAGAGCTCTCAGCAGTCCAATCTGGGATGCGTGGGTGCAGTGCGGTAGTGCCGTTGTTAGCAGTTGCAGCCTCGCCGTGCTGCAGACATTAGGGAGAGAGGCATAGAGAGAGAGGGGGGAAGAGAGAGAGGCAGAGGCAATAGTTAAGGTGAGGATGAGGACAGAGACTGTGTCGGCTACAGCGCTTGGCAGTGCAGGGTTTAGATACTTGTATTCAGTCTGCTTCTTCAGGCTGTTCGGTCCGACAGGCCTGTGAGTATATGTGTATGTGTGTGTATTTATATGTCTGTGTGTTTGGGAGAGCTGTTATAATACCTTTGTATTGTGACTTTATGCTGGAGCACTACAGGAGAGTGGAGCTGACAATTTACTGCAGCTTAGATGCAGCTGTAAGTGTGGTGGAGCGGATAATGTCAGGTTGTTTACTTTCAGAGAGTCCGGCTCAACGTGCGTTTGGCTGCTTGTTTGTGTGCTTGTTTGTGTTGATAAGTGTCCCACTGCACAAACCAGAGCATGCTGGATCAATCTTCCTAATCCTATCTCGTGTTTTACAGTCAAGATGAGGGTGACGCAGACTGTTTCCCAGAGATCCAAGCCTCTCCACCCCCCTCGCCTTTCCTCTCTGCCATTCTGGCAGCATTCCAGCCTGTTGCCTACGACAATGAGGAAGATGCTTGGCGTTGCCATGTCAACCAAATGTTGTCAGATACGGATGGCTCCTCAGCTGTTTACACCTTCCACGTGTTTGCTCGACTCTTTCAGGTAATCATCATTTGTGTTTGCAGTTTTGTGTTTTTATTGGTCATAGTTATGTCATCAGTGTTGTGTCTACACCCTTAATTTACCAGAAAACATTTTCATCACTTTTTTTTCTCCTTGCATCTCATATCCATATTTGATACAGAGTATTCAGAGGAAATTTGGCTCCATTACACATGCATCTGTGCGCTTTCTTGGTGAAAGGCTTCAGCGAATGGGTAATCAATTCCTCAGTTCTCTGGAAGTCATGACGTCCCGCTCCCAGTGCCCCACTGTGCTGCTGGATGCAGAGACGGTGAGACTGTTCTGCATAGCTACCATCAGTTTTAACAATAACAAATCAGAGTTCAGAGTAAATACTGCAACAAACAGCTGCTTACAATTTGAGACAACAGTGAGTTTTGCTTGTATGTTGTGCATGCTCCATTATGGTCTCTGTTTGTGGTGTACTGTGCGTGTATCCGGTGCTGTTGTGAGTCTTAAGTTTTTGGTGTCCTGACTTGTGGTTGTAGCTGGTCTCATGTGGACTTCTGGAGACTCTGAAGTTTAGTGTGCTGGAGTTGCAGGAGCACTTGGACACCTACAATGCCAAGAGGGAAGCAGCAGAGCAGGTTAAGTCTCGTTTTCCCCACCATCCATTCTTGTTTTCTCACCTCACACTCTCATTTGACGTGCCAGCACTGTGCGTGTGTCTGTGTATATGTATGTCTGTGTGTGTGTAAGTAAGCATCCTTTCATTGATCGTGGACCTGGTGCGTAGGTTAAGCTGGTATCTGTGAACACAGTTTGTATAAGGTCATCACACCTTAATAGGCAAATTGGACTTGGAAAGGGGGACTGTGGTACTTAAAAGATAATTGCTTCACTTTGTCCCATCATTAGATATGAGTAGCTTTAGCCACTGAATGCATCTGCATCACAAAATACATCTCCTGCTGAAGGATAAAAATAGCCCCTCTCCTAAATCAGTTAGATAAGGCAGGGAAGGAGAAGGTGGGCGGGGCAAGCGGAAAAAGCTGGGGGAGGGGAGCTAAGAGGGCAGATGAGATTGCAGCAGGTTCTGGGATGCCGGCCCACTAATTGAATGAGACAGTGATGGTCCCTTGAGGGAGAGGCACCCGCCCCTTCTGTGGAACGACCTTCTTTAATTTGCTAAGTACGACATTCTTATTAAATCAGGTCACAAGCTAAACATTCTTATATGCACGTAACGAAAAAATCAAGTGCGGCTTGTGTCTCCCCTTGCTATGCAGAACACAGAAGCCTCCGCTTGGAACTAAAACACCTTCTTTTAGTCCTTGGGGGTCGTGTCGCTAACTAAACTGTCTCCTCTTAATCCCGCAGTGGCTGGAAAACTGCAGAAAAACATTTGGCGACAAAAATGGCAACCAACCGCCAAACACCCACAGCGAGGTAAAATCTTACGCTCAGATTTAGATTGAATGTTTTGTGTATTCACAAGTACCTTGTGGGAATGTAACATGTGAGATATGACTCCAAGGGGTGATACAGTTAAAGATCCCATTTAACCATTTTGATCAGATTCACATTCATTCACTGAAGTATTTGTAAGATTTCTGGTGAAGATGGACTTGGATATTGTCTCCTCATTTTTTATTTTTATTTTTTCGATTGCCTTTGCATGATCTCACACTTGACTTTTATGACCACAATTTATGTGGTCTCTTCCTTTACCTTCTCTTCATATCTTTACAGTTTGCAGGTCATTTCACCCCTCTCTTTGACCTTCCCATTTTTCAGCCTGTCTCAGAAACACTGCAGTTGGTGTGCAAACTGCAGTGAACCTGTTCTATATACAGTGTATTGGTGTAAATTGGTCGTCCCTGACCTGTTGTAATGATGATGATGATGTATCACTGCTTCCAGGTCACTGTGCCATCACTGCCATGTCAAAGCTCACTAATTCTTGGTCTTTCTCTCCTTCTGTTTTTGTTTGTTGTTTTTTGTGACCTGCTCACCCTCTTGCTTAGCAAATGGAAAATCTAGCAGTAAGTGGTTCTCATATTATAGCCTCTCAATAATCATGACACCTGGACAAGCACTGACCATCTCATCTCTCTCTACATACCTGCACTGTCAGCAGTCACTGACTGGGCTACGCCGCTCTGCTTCCACACTGCAACGTCCCACCAAATCCCTCCCTTGCATCTGTTCTGAGCTCTCATGTAACCCAGTTCAACCCAACCCAGTCATGATTTAGTTGATTGTCTCATTTTGCAAAATGCTTTTTCTGTTGCTGTGTCCTGACTGGATAATGAGCGTCGTATCTCCTTTGTGCTGCACACTGATTACATCCAAAGATCTAATAAGGAACCAAAATGTACTGTTATTGACGATGGAAAGGGAGGGAGGAGGATACGGGCCATATCTTTGTGAGTTGGTGAGGGTGGACAGAGACATTGCCATGCTTTCACATGGACTCCATTTTCATTTTGCATGTTTTATCACTCCACTCCAAAACTTTTTTTCCCAAGGCTGGACTTTTGTTCTCCCCCACGTGTTCCAGGATTACGATCAGATCTTGCGTCTTTGTCCACCTGGATCATCTGTGTAGCTCTTATAGGCACACATTTTTGCAGTTACCCATATTGAAGTGCCACAGGAGGAGATGATGGACAGTCATCAAATGGATACCTCTGATATACCCTCTCCTCTCGCTCTGTGGCCTCAACGGGATGGCACTCTGCTCTAGACCATGTTAACCCTTTCATTTACTGCCATGTCTCTAACCCAGGATACCATCTGTCTAATCATAAGGCCACGATAGCGCTTTCATTGCAACAAAGGCCGTCATGCTTTTGTTTGATGACTCCTGCTGTTGTTCTATCCATAGGAGCTGGAGTTATGTCGGCGCCTCTATAAGTTGCACTTCCAGCTACTGCTGCTCTTCCAAGCTTACTGCAAGCTCATCAGCAGGGTGGACACCATCAAGAGAGAGGCAGAAGTAAGGGTCCTCCATATATTAAAATGTGGATCATGTGTCAGAATAGTCATGAGTCCCATTATACTTTGACTAACCCTTAGATGCACACGTGGGATCAAAAATGATCAAAAGAGTTGTTCTTCTTCAAAATCTTTATGAAGAACAATTTTAATATATTCATACTACACATATTCCTCATTAAACAGGTTTGTGACATGAGGCAATATTTTTTTTTGTTTTCATTCATTTTTAGAAGATTTACAATATTTTTTGAATTTTACTTGGGGTCAAAAATGACCCCACTCGTGGAAGAGAGTAGGTATTGGCAGATTGTGCATCCAGGGGTTAAAAGATATTACGGAATTGCAATGGTATATCAAATGTTGTGTTTGAGTACTCTTTCATTTGACATAGGAATGTAGATAAACTATCAAATTAGACTGTATATGTATTCCATTTATCAACTTCTACCTTGATGATAACTTAATCTGATTAAAGCCTCAGATGAGAATTGTCAGTTTCACAGTTTCATCAACTGAGTCTGCTAGACCAACTTATGTTTGCCCCACCTTACATGAACACACTAATGCCTCGATGCTTTTGTCTTAAGGTTACCAACATGTCTGAAGAACTTAGCCACTTGGAGAGCTGTCTGAAGGACGCTGAAATTGAAAATGATGGAACGGAAGATGTGTGCATATCCGAAACAGCCCAGACAAACACAGAAACTGCCATACAGTCTGTGATTGAAACCCTCAGAGCCCGAGACTTTGTCTCTGTTCTCACACAAGTCAAAATGTTCAGGTAAGACAAAATCCCGCCACATACTGGTTTCACAATGTGCTGATGACCAAAGACAGATTTTGTGCTTCGGCAAAGTCATTATTGCCCTGGACAAATACAATGTTTATCCGTTTCTTCTTTTGGTTTGCTGACTTTCCTCACTGCTCTCTTTTCACAGGTCTTTGTGGCCCAATGACATCTTTGGCAATGAGAAAGATAATGCAGTCCAAACTCTTCTGCACATCTACTTCCGTCACCAAACATTAGGCCAGACCGGATGCTTTGCAGTGGTTGGTCCAAGCAGGGACCTATCCCAGGCCAGCACCCGCCTCATGGAGCTGAACCTGCAAATCCGAGAGGCTCTGAGTCAGGCGCAGACATGCCAGACCCACACAACCATAGTCAGCACTGGACTGTGAGCCTGTGGCACGGCAATGAGGACATATTTCTGCAAATTTTTTGCACCCCGCCCCCACTCCTTTTAAGTCAGACCTCCGCAGTAGAGAGCAAGGGTGGAGGGTGGACAGTGTGGGCCTAAATGGAGGACAGGAGACTCCACCTATAAAGGGCTAAAGGTTGTGTGGGAATAACTGTGACTCTTAATATACATTGTTACATGTAATGAATACTCAAAGCTAGTACATTTTCCCAGGCTAAGCCAACTTGCAAAATTCTGTTGCAATAAGTCATGTTTTGGCATGCTTGACATGGAGAATGGACTTAAGAGCAAGCAAGGATTCATTCCGATGAGAATGTGCGAGTGTGTATGTATTGTGGGATTTTGTTTTGTTTTGGTCAATTTGTTTATGCCGGATCTGTTGAAAGGCACAGGCCTGTGCAGAGAGACAAGTGTTGAAGCATGTACGCAACAAGTCAGTCCAGTATGTGTGAGGACACACTCTTGCGATTCATAAGCAAACACATGGAATATCTAGTTTAAAAAGTTTTCGAATGCATGCTTGAAAGAGAGAAGCACTGCAAGAATATTTTTTGAGAAATTTATTTTTATTAGAGCTAACATCCTAGGTTGTAAATGTTAGGATATTTAACATGTAATTGTAACCCTGTGGGAAGAGTTTGCCTTCAGGAAATGTAAAAAGAGAAATATATCTGTTTATTGATCTGCTTTGAGAGGAAGCTCCCCTTCAACAGGTCTTTGCGCAAAACTCACTCTTTAACCAAATAAGTTGCTGCCTTTAGAGACTTTTGACTGTGTGATATCTATATTGGATATTCTGGTATACACTCACACACAGATGCATATAATTGCACACAAGTGCAGACTGGCTACGGCTCATGATGGAAACATAACTTATTTTACTCTGTATATATTTTAGAAAATGTATAGTGTAAAACCAGTATTTTTCCCTTGTACTTTTGTGTAATGCACTGTTCATCCAGACCGGATGTAAGAAACTAATGTGACAAGAGAAACAAGACCAGATATAAAGATGACGATGCTCTTTTTCACGCAGTCACAGAAACTTAAACATTTCCCTAAGGCTGCCTTGGTTGGTGATTGTAGGCTCTTGCAAAGGGAAGTCGGGCCTCGTTTGGGAAAAGCTGCCTGTCTGCCTTTGTGTGGGATGGGGTTGGGGGGGGGGATTTCTGATGTAGCTGCACCAAACCACTCAAGTCATATGCATTCCTTCTCTCCACTGTGGTGTTTTTGTTGGACAATCTCTGCTTGTCCATGGTGGTTGATGCAGGCCTGTTCTTTGACTGGGATATGGCTGCAGTTGAAGATGTGCTTTCAGAATGGCCCTACTGTGACTTCAGGGCATGAACTTATCTAAAATGCTCTCTGGAACGTATCATGGCACATTGTAACAGTCACTGTACTCATTCCTCAAGCTTTTATTTCCGTTCCTGCTTGTCTGGTACATTTGAATGCTGTTATTTAATGGATATGTTTACCCGAGAGATTTTGATGTAGATGTGCATTATACATTGGTTTTCTTGCTCACATACCAGCCTTCGATAATAAAAATCTGATCATACAGATTCTAAATTCTCTATTCTTCTCTCCATTCAAACCACAATGACGCAGCACCCACGTGACCCTCGGATGCACAACTTACCAGTACCTATACTTTTTCCACAAATGGGATCATTTCACCCCTAATACAAGTCGAGATTTTTTTTCATGATGAATAAAAACAAATGTTGCCTCTAGTCAAACATGTTTGAAGACTACTCGGAGTATGAATATATTACATTTTTCCTTTTTGAAGAATAACCCCTGGAGTAATTTGACCCCATGTATGCATCTATGGGTTAAACCACTCAGGTGTTGGAGTATTTCCAGTTTATGGTTTTCCACATCCTTAATTTACCTCAGAAGTTGGTCAAGTGCTGGGTTGCCATTTTATTACAAGGAAGGAGGGGCATCTAATCAACACAAGTATGAAACAGATGCTCAACAATGCACCTTGCAGGACCCTGGGCCACTTTATTTCGGTCCCAAAGTCCATTGGTGTGCTCCCTAGATGATGTATTTGAAGCTGAAAGTGCTGTCACAGGAGAGCCTCTTGCCTTTGCACCTGCCGCACAGGTCTTGTCTGTGAGGCCGTTTGGGATCAACATGGCGCTGTGTTATGGCACAGGAACAGCGTGCTTTGTTGCAAGTCTAGAAACAGAGGTTTTGAAGTCAATAATCACACAGTAGCCACTGGAGGCACGCAGGAATGACAAATGCTTACGTGACATGTGATGTCCTCAACGCGATATGGATTGAATTCCTTTTGGCATTTCCGACAATACTGCTTGAAGTACACCTTGTAAAAAGTATACCTCAGTAAGGCAAGGCTGCTGTTATTCACCAAATGAGCAAACATGTTTTTTTGTTCCTCACCTTGTTGGTGCCTTGAACACACCACACATATGCACTCTCCCATCGCAGGTTACATTCTCTGCAGTGGTAGTATCCATACTTCTGTTCCAGAAACTGATGAAAGGGAGAAAGAAACAACAATTCAACAAGTTGGCCATCACTTCTGAACTGAGGTCATCTTCATCCATACACAAGATGGCAGTCAGCTCGTTAAGATAGTTGACCTCATTTGTTTGTACTGTATGTAAACAAGCATAAGAGAATTTTGAGAAAGGCTCTGTAAAATGGTGCATCTGCAATGCCAACAGTTGATGAAAGTACTTATTTCTTGAAGTTTGTCGAATATGCCATAGTGGTAGGGTTGATTGCTTCTCTAGTCATTGCTTTGCCTCCATTCAATACATGAAGCATTTTCATCGTACATTTCAATATGACCACATGCATTTGCCTCAGCTCACCGAGTTAACTGAGCATTGATGCCAAGCATTTCAGTGAGGGCAAATTCATTGCTGTGGAAGAGAGCCCCGGGGCCAAATAGGCTTTTTAACCATTGCTTTTGGTGGCACTGGCAAGCCAATGATACGTTTTTGTAAGGTGAGACGCGGCCCATATGAAGTACAACAGGCCAGCAACGGAGGCCGGACATTCGACATAATCTGTGCATCCTCTCCAGCATTCAACCTCTTCTACAGACTGCTTACCTGGAAGCGAACACGAGCCTTGTTCTTGACGCCATCTTGGACTTGGGCAGTATCGTCGCCCTTCACCTGTTTGCTCTTCAGCTTTTTGTTCTGCTCCACCGTCTTAACAGCCTTGCCCTCACCGATATTACGTTCATCGTCACTCCTCTTCCGAATATTCCTCGCCGCGGACAGCGGCATCACACCGGGCGCCTCCCTGCCCTCGGATGATGCCTCCTTGTCGGTGGTAGTGGAGGTGTTGATGTTGTTATTGTTGTCGTCGCCCTCCACCAGGAAGGACGTGACGCTTCGGTAGGCGATTGGCGAGTACACAGCAAGTGTCCGGGGATAGCGGACACCTGCGGACGCTCGGGGGCTGCCTCCGTCGGGCCGTCCTGGGGACTGCTGCCTTCCCTTGCCTCGGATAAGCGTTCGGGGGCCGATGGAGCACTGCACGAAGGCGTCCTTCTTCGGGTTCACCTGCACCGCTACGTCCTTGGTATTTGCCTTCCTGAGCCTCGGAGTGAGTTTGGGGTTTATTTTGGATAAGATGGACTTGAGCTGGGCGCGCTGCTGATTGTTAAAGGCCTCCGAGGCGTCTCCATAATGGGAGATGTAACTTTTATATTTCCACCCTCCGCCTTTACCTCTAGGGTATCTGTAAGGATTGTAATAGAAGTAGCTATCGAATGTCTCGTCGCCGTACGTTGCCATTCTGTTTGGCCGACCTGAGCACTATACGGTGGCCATTTTGAAGAGGCGGGAATCCGCTCTGATCAGGTCTGATTGCTGACAGGTGCGTGCCTCCAGTCTCATCTCAGTAAACCCAAGATATTGTTGTTATTATTGTTATTGTTGCTCGAAAGAATGAGCAGCGACCCATGGTAACAAAAATACAAATACATGGCAGAAACGCGTTTGTGAAAACGTTGGTTGGTTGGTAGGTATGAGCTGCTTTGTGAGGAAGAAACATACACTACATCTATTCCACATTAAATTTGCTTTACTTTTTTGTAGAGACACCGCCAGTGGAGCCGCGTATTAGCCAGTAGCGCTACTTTCTAGTGACGTGTCCTCCGGTGAATCAGAAGAGTCGTCTTCCATCATTTTTTTTTCCATCACACATCTTTTTTTCTTTTTTTTCTTTTTTTGCTGCTCAGTGGTTCAGCTCATGGCTGAACTTTGTTTTGATTGACAGCATGTCATGCCCCACTAAGGGCTGCAGCCACGCGTTCTGCACGCCCTATGCTCCCTTTTCGGGCACTGCTTATTCCAAGTCCTTACATGTTCGCAGTCTAATCTTATTTGGACAGTGAGACAAACAGACAGCGGTGAGGAGGTAAATTCAAGTCTTTTCCTTCTATTTCTAAGCTTGATGGAAACTCGTAAAAGAAGCAGCATGTGGCTGCATTTCAAAGATAATGGAAACAGCTGAGCTGAGTGCCTCCTCTGTGAAATGAAAACAACTGCTCGAGCACCACAAACCTGCACAGACACCTGAGAGGCACCCATCCCACAGTGCAGTCGGAGGAGAGGAGGCAAGCTGGCTCATCGTCTACTGACCCTGGTGTGTCTGGTCTGAAAACAACAGCTGCACCACAACAGGTACTGCAGCTGCTACCAGTGGTGCAACTACTGCAAAAATAAACCAGTTTATACTGAAACAGATGACCCCAGCTAAACAGCATACTATCAATGAGGAGATGGTTAAAATAAATTGTTTTTCAGCCATTTTCCATTGTGGAGCATTGCGAGTGTCACTCTGAAGGCTATCTGTCTGTGTGGGTACATGCGAGTGTAAATGAAGGAAACTTTTTTTGAAACAGTTATTAAAGCACTCATGGACAAAAAATTGTGTATGACTCGTAACTAGAGATGTCCGATAATATCGGCCCACCAATATTATCAGCCCGATATTAGCATAAAAATGTAATATCGGTATCTAATTTTGTTGCTTTAAAGCCGATAAAATAAAAACCGATAAAAATACAATAATGCTTGCGTTACACTGAAATAGTGCCTATGCGCTCCTGAAGCGTTTACCAGCGCACATATCGGTATCGACTGGTATGGGTATCGGTAAATTGAGAGTTGGACAATATCGGCATATCGGATATTGCCAAAAAGCCAATATCGGACATACCTACTTGTAACTCTGTTACTGAACTCAGATAAAACTGAAGTTATTTTTGTCGGCCCTGAACACCTTAGAAACTCACTAAGGATATAGCTACTTTGGTTGGCTTTATCTTAGCCCCCAGCACCACTGCAAACCATGTTGGAGATATCTTTGATCAAGATTCGTCACTCAATGCGCACATAAAATAAATGTTCAGAACAGCCTTCTTTTACCTGCGTAATATTGCTAAGGTTAGGCACATGCTGTCCGTAAAAGACAGTAACAAAAATTGTTATGCCAGTGCAGAGAGGCTAACACTGGGGAGATGTGGTCTCTCTTCTTAGTTCCTGTCAGTACTCATGCTGCAGCAGTCTGATCAAGCTGGAGAGGCTTCAATATCTTGTTGCTGCTGATAAAGAATTACAGTACTGTAATCCAGTGTGGGGGTAACAAAAGCATGAATTAGCTTTTCAGCATCTTTTAATAACTGCATGTGCCTAAACTCAGCAACGTTATCTAAGTGAAAGAAGGCAGTTCTTGACATTTGTTTAATGTGGGCATTCAGTGACAGGTCTAGGTGGAAGATAACTCCTAATTTTTTTACGGTGGTGCTGGAGGCCAAGGTAGAGCCATCCAATGAAGTAGGATAGTGTGTTTATTCATAGGTTTAAAGCTGTTATCCTTGGGTCCTTGTTTTAGACTTACTGGAAAGTTGTACTTTGTAGAATTCCCTGAACAAGACAAGAAAAAAACACAGCTGATAAGTTAGTTCTATTTAGAACTGTTTTCTAGAGATGAAATACAAAAAAAGTCATATAGCAATAGCTATTGCACAGGCCAAACACTAATTGCTTATGATGTCAATTTCAACAAGTCAATAAACACAAAGAAGATAAAGAGAGTCCATGGGTTAGGTCTGAAATAAAGACATTCAAAACTCGAGCACTTGTGAAGGGCAGAAACATTTTCTAGTTCACATACAGTACCCTCTCACAATGGGACAATATCATTGATAATATCACCTTCCTTCTACTTTCCTAACTTCTTACACTGGAATGGAGCACCTTAGTTTCATTTCTCAATTTTCGCTTTAATGACAGTAAAAAATTCCTGATTCCTGAAAGAACGTGTCTTAGCCATGCTGGTTACTCATTGATTCACACAATTAAGCCGAAATTATTTGAAATACAAAGTAATTATTCAATACATGCAACAAATTGTATGTATTTTGGAGGAGCACCAGTAAGAGTGCTGATGGAGGGGTGAGCGCCACAGACACTCCCGCCTTTTTTCACACCACCTTCCTCCAGTTGATGGAGAGAATCAGAAATGTTGCGTAATCTGTCTTGAATGCCTTGCATCACCTGGCATACAGGAATGATTATTTTAAAGATTACATGATGCTGTCACAGTGGACTGCAAAAAATGCTGAGTTTATGGACATGATGGTAGAATGTACGTCACCCTCCCTTCTCATGATTACTCGGGAGTCACATACCGGGTTGGTGTTGATTCTAATGTTTGTCAGAGAAGGAACTGTGATGCTGTTCATACACTGTGCCTCTAGTGCCACCGATGATGAATCTAAGATGGTGAGACAGTCAGGAGTCTGGTTGTCTTGTGGGGATTTCCCCCACCCCTTCCTCTTTTTCTCGTGCTTTTTTGTGCCATCTGTTTACCTTTCAGCTTCGTGTCCTGCTCGTGGCTCGTTCTTGGTGGGTGCTGTCCATTTTTGTCTGCCTGTTGCCCTCGTTGTAGTGTCCACCCCCCACTTATGACAAAAATCTCTCACCTCTTGTCACTACAAACTTCTTGCCCCTTCTTAAATTACTCTGCAGAAAGGGGTTTCCTCTGTTACTGCTCTCCATACTGGCATTCATGCCCCCTATCTATCTATCTATCTATCTATCTATCTATCTATCTATCTATCTATCTATCTATCTATCAGGAATAAAAAAAACAACAAGTCCAAAGAACAACACACCAAACACTTGACCCAGCGAGATCACTCAGTTTTGTCATATATTGCACATTTTATTCTCCTGATATTGATATCCTCTTTACAGTATACACAAATGTACAGTTTTCCCTTGAGTGACACATCCTTTTTGGCACTGAGCATCTGGAAATCTTCACATGGTTTAATATCATAATGTTTATGTGTGATGAATCTCAAATGAGTTAAGACAACGATTATCTTTAACATGTGGGTCTATTGTAAATTTCCCTTGCGTGTATTAATGTCATCCTGCATTGACAGTGACGTTTTGCTTCTACGCTATATGCTTGTCAGACGAAGTGGCTATGACAGGGACAAGGCGTCTCACTTATTTTTTAATCTTTTTCGTACAGTTAGAGATCGATAAAGATTAATGCGACAACATAAACACAAAGCACCATTTTTTAGGAGTAACTCTCTGCACAGCCTCCCTCCTGTTTCCTGAGGGTTTTCTTTGAGTGACACCTGTTTTAAGCCGGTGACTCCATCGGCGGAATGCGCTCGTCTTTATTTTGTCAAACAGGAGTAGGGTCTGGGGGACAAGGGACCAGCATGATGGTGTTTGGGTCACTGACCGTCACAGCACCGTAGGATGAATCAAAGTCAGCGTCGTCATCGTGGAATCTCTGATATGTTATATCTGTGTCACTACTGCCTTGTCCTATAGGATTTTGTTTGTGCAGGACCTCCTTTCTGTACATCCGGTACGCAAGGATGAAAAGTCCGGCCTCGGCTGCCTGGAATAAGGCGTACAGCAGAGGGAACATGTACATTCCTCCTATCAGCTGCGGGGGGAAGGCCAGCTTCAGGATGGCGGTGCACAGCTGCACGTTCTGGCACCCCGTCTCCAGGGAGACCGACCTGCGGCTGTTGGGCGGAAGGTTGAAGAGCACGGCCAGACCGTAACCCGCCGCGTATCCGCACAGGGGCATCAGTATGGCCACCACGTACACGGAAGGAGGGATGGTGGACAGCAGCTCGGGCCCCAGCATGGCCGCCGTCAGGATGAACAGCATTATGAGGGTGGCCAGCAGAGACCACAGCGACGCCTGCCAACAGGGGAAATTGGTTTTACGAGATAAGGTCTGGAAGAGCAGGCGCGCCTCTGCCTAACATCTCGGTATATCGCCAGTGAGGCGCCCCTCCCCTCCCCTGCGATAATGGTATCAAGGGGAGGAGGAGGAGGAGGAGGAGGAGGAGGAAAGAGCCCTCAATCATCCAGGGCCTCTGACGTCATCGAGTCCAGCGTTCAGCGCCGTCTGGATGTACTCACGACTTGCCTTGAAAATGCGCAATGCGCTGTTGCGCAAAACTGCACATCAACCGTTGAGAAAATGACTGGAATGAATGTTGAACTTTGGCACATGTTTACTCAACTTTCAAATTCGGAAACTTGTTAACAACGCGAGCGCTGATTTTTTTCATTTACCTTTAAAACGACGTCGGCCACCCGCGTGTATCGATATCGCAGACACACTCCTAGGCCGATGGGGATGAGAGTGCTGCACAGGGTCAGGATGATGGCCCCGAAGGGCAGCAGGTTAACCACGGGGGTGTTTATCCACGCACGGCTGTAGATCCACAGACACAGCGGCATCAGCACCAGGGCCAACAGGGTGGACGAGATGGTCATGATAATGCTGCGTCAAATAAAAACACATATTAGTCACCATTGCTTTGAAAACGATCTCCTGGGTATGTTATTTCACGACACTAAAACAACAATAACGACAAACATCTCCCCAGTCGCACCCAGGAAGAAACAACATCGCGTCAAGTGTTCTGTGCGTAATTACGCAGCATCTCACTTCGCATCTGTGGGCAACCCCAGTACTGCTCCAAAAAGTTGAAGTTACCTCAGATTCATCTCTCCATTCGCCAGCAGCGACAAGATGTTTGACAGGTTCCCGCCCGGGCAGCATCCACACAACAAGACGGCCATCGCCGCCACCTCGGTGAGAGAGAACGCCAACGCCAGGAGAAAGGCCACCAGGGGCATGATCACGAACTGACACACCGCCGCCAGCAGCACCCCGATGGGTCTGCGGACGTGTTCCTCCAGCTGGCCCACCTCCACCGTGCAGCCCAGTCCCAGCATGGTGAAGCACAGGACGAGCCCGACGAAGACGTTGATGCCATGGCTGAGCGGGGAATCCCAGAAGGCGGGCATGAGGTGAGAGGCGTCGGGCGGCGCGGCGGCCAGAGCCTCGCCTTCACCGGCGCC
>OMPJ01042318.1:160605-175484 GCA_900312935.1 Carapus acus
TATGAGGTGGAGGACGGAGACGCAGGGATGCCGGCTGATCTTTGTACCTTTTCCTTGATGCTCCATACCACAAATCCGGGCAATGTCATGCGCACAGTGAGAAGATGTGATTGTTGTTGCCGGCAAAACATTTTGATGGCGTAACATTAGATGCAGACACACACACACACACACTTCTGACTCACTCTTCACCGTTCTCACAGCGGACAGTTCGGGTGTGGATGTGTGGAATACACACGGATGTATCGATACTGTGCTTCATAGTGCCATTAGAGACATCGTGATCTCACGGACCTCAAGATGAAACATCGATACTCCGCTACTCTGCTCTTAATCTTATTTCCCACAAACAAACATAGAAAAATTAATACATGAGATTGTTCTGATGAAAAAATTGCTCATAACATCGCAGCCTTGAGCCTCTTCAAGTGTCTCATTGTCACAAAGTAACAAGTGTGTACAAACACACCCATGGACTGAGTCATTATCCATCTTGTCCACAGCGGATCATCCGTCTCGATCTCTCTTTGTCCCTCAAATCATCCCCCTGAGACACCCACTGCCCTCATGTCTCCCCTAACTACATCCATGACCCTCCTCTGGGGTCTTCCACTTTTTCTCCTACCTGGCATGTCTCAGTCTTGCCTCTCTGACTTTCTTCCCCGCAGACCGCTCCTTCGTGGTTGTTCCTCTGATGATCTGATTTTTAACCCTGTCCTACCTGCTTCCTCCCACAGAAAACCTCAGCATCTTTATCCCTGCCACCTCCAGCTCAGCATCCCGTCTCTTAGACATATAGCCACTGTTTCTAAATCAAACATCTAGACATCATGGCAGGTCCTGGCACTCTCCTCCACTCAAGTCACCCTGTCTGCACTCTACTCCTAACCGTATGTACGGATCAGTCAATCAATCAATAGATAGGAATACAGCTCTGGTTTGACTGTGTCAAGGGTCAAATGAAGGTCAAGCCACTATAGCGGCTCAGTGGCTGAGGCAGTAAGCTGTCCTGGTCAGAGCTCATTGTGGTTTCCAACCACTGCCAGACAAAGAGCTTTCTATACCTCCTTCAGCTCTCAGACTCCTGGTGGCTCCTCTCGTTTCTGGCCATATTTCACTTTTATGTAGTAGAACGGCCTGGGGTCAAAACAGAAATTCACGATGGAATTGCGACTCACGCATCGATCCATCTGTCGCCCGATTAGAGATACTGCAGCGGAGTAAGTCTGCACACAAATCTGAAGCGATACACAGAGATAAGAACATTTCAGCTTTTATTTGAAATGTGGCTTTACATGGGAAAACTGAATGTCATGTTTTGTGGATATAAAAAATTTAATAACAAAAACTTTTTCACACAAAAGGTGTGGCATGTCTTTTTGCAACATTCCTTCTCTTTTCCCCCACTGACTTTGCGCTTTGACAGAGGCACCTCTCTTTAATAAATAGTTTCATTTACAGTATGCGTACTTAGATATAAATATGAAGGCGCGACTTTTACATTTTCTTTGACGCAAATCCAAACGTGTCGGTTCAGTTAAAGAAACAGGAACGCAAACCGCTGCAGCAGAAACAACTTGAGAAGCGAAGAGGCAATCCAGAAATGGCACAAAGTAATAAATGAGCAGATCACGAATAAAGCTGAAACTTCAAATTATAGGCACTGGTTCAATAAAAAACCTGCTGATTCGATCGACACACAGGATGTTCCCTCAACATTGCTGATCCGCTGCATTCAGGAGAACATTGGAAGAGGTTGTTCCCCGTCAAATAGACTTTTTAAAAACGTTTTCCTGCTTGCTTTTCTCACTGTGTGAATGACAAATGGAACCGATTCACTCTGTGGTTTGTTTGTTTTTCAAGCCGTGGCTGTGATGACGACTGAGCTCCATGATTCTTGATCCAAAAACTGCAATGCAGCTACGCTACAGACTGTTTAGGCAAACTGGCAAACTGTGAGGCATGTAAGCACCGAGGCTTTTGGCTAAAATGTCAATTAAAATGAAAACAAGCACATACTAACTAAAAACCAAAAAACAAAAAAAAACAAGCAAAACAGGCTTTGGGGAGTTAGCTTGCAATTGAGGTTTACCAAAAACACACAATTTCAACAAATCTTTAAAACAAATACTGATACGGATGTTCAGACATTAGCTCCTTAAATAATGTGAATAAATTATTTCCAAAAGAAACTTGCATACATTCTGGCAATGCTCTTAAATTGTCATATCCACACAGAGGTGCTTCCACTGTTGCTAAACATCGACACTTCTGGGACATTACGGGACGTTTTACCTGCACAGCATCGTCATAGAGATCACTCACCTACATCTGTAACACACAGAGCGTGAAAAGAGAAATGTGTCACACATTTCGACCTGAGGGGACGGGGGAGAGGACGGGGGTTGGGGGTCAGAGGAAGAGCAGGAGGAGGACGAGGACGTGAGGGAGAAAGGAGGTGGTGGTGGTGTGGGATCTCCTGAACAGTTCATTTCAGACGCCATGATGGGTTGATGAGTCTGCCCTGTGTGTGCTGGCGGAGCTGGAGTCGGCCTGCTTTCTTTGGCATTTTCCTCCGCCCTGCCAATCCACGCAGAGACACAGAGTGGACGTCCTCTTTGACGCGTTCCACGCATCGTCCTTGTCTCTCTTCCATATCGTTATTTCTGTATATTTTTGGGACATAGTCTCTGTGTTCTCAATGGTCAAGTCCTGTGGGGTTTGATAAAGTGCCTTGTTTATATCTTGATGTCGATAATTGGACCTGCAGAGCCCCCTGCTGGCCAACCTCAATAACAACCTTCTCTCCAGTTTTCACCTGTGCCGCTGAAGGATCGTGGAGCAGGGAGGGATCTACAAACCAAAGAAATAGTGAATAAAATCAATATGCGAGATGAAAGCTGGATCACCGATTCAGTTTGTGCGGTGAACTTTTGCACCTACCTCCGCACAGGCTGGGCCAGCTTGCTGCGGGGCAGAGGGATGCCCCCTCCTGCTGGGATGCTGGGTCGGGGAAGGCCGCTGCGCGGTGGGGCCAGAGAGCGGGTGGGGGTGGAGGTCGCGGAGCCCGGGTTGGACGTGGCCTTCACGGGTTGCCGCAGCGCCAGAGGGGAGGGCGTGGCCGGGGTTCGCAGCTTACTGGGAGAGGGAACTGCGGAGAAGGCCGCACAGAGAGACCGCAGAGCACTCAGCACGCCATCGGCTGCAGTTTGAACACTCAGGCGAGGATGAAGACCACAAATGGCATGAGGAAGGACATGATGATGTTCTGTGCTGAGCTTAATACGACGAGTTTACGGTTGACGCTTCATCAAAATCATCCCAACTTGTTGGGATTCCCACACTAATTGCGAGATTCTCATGAGGAATGAAGCCAGACAAGCCTCACGCGGCGACGCCTGCCTGCCATGTTGGTCGATGTGTGTATAAGATGGGATGGCACACACACATGCGCGCGCGCACACACATACGCAGCTCACACAGCTGATAAACCAGGAGAATGTCAACATCGACACGAGCACAGCATGAAGCCACCATCACGATGCTGAATAGGTGTGAACCCTCAGTGAATACTCACTGAAATCACCTTCTTCTCCAAAGCAACAGGAGAGTGGGACTAGACAGGGACGAAGACAACAGAGACACAGGGCTTTAACTCAGAGCTGCAAGACGCAATGTGACCAGCAGGGGGCAGCATACTGAAACAAACGTCTTGGCCATCTTGGGCAACAGGAGCACCATGCAGGACTTCCCATGGGGCAAGTGGGGCTCAACTCCCACTTGCCTCGCATGGCAAGTGACCTCGTCGCCTTATTTGGGGGCTGGGTGGCAGAGGTCGCTCAGGGGTCATTCCACGGGGCCAGTTGCAAGAGGCGCTGACAGCAGGGGGCAGTACTGAGGCGTGGCGTCGACACGCTCGCACCTCAACACTGACACCGGATGCGAAAGTGAGAACCACCAAATGAAATTTGACTCAAATGTCAGATCTACTTTTTAAAAAATTAATTATTATCATTTTGAAATAGTATTATTAACTAAGAATAAAAGAAATAATAAAATATTTCTATTTATTTATTTATTCATTTTATTTATTATTATTATTATTATTATTATTATTATTATTATTATTATTATTATTATTATATTATTATTATTATTATTATTATTATTTGAATTTATTAATTTACTTGTTCAAACTATGTTAACGAACATTGTTGACCAAACACAACTTAGTTTATGAAGTGTTTTCTTTCCCACTGAACTCCATGCAGTCAAACGGTGAGTGAATTACACATGTTGAAAGAAAACAGTGGATAAACTGTCTTGTCTCATGAGAACACCCTTTAAAAATATCTTGATCTGATGGATGAATAGAGGTAAATTACAATTATTACAGTGAACTTGTAATTACAGCCAAGAAAAAAAAGTCTAGAATAGGTCTAGAATGTTTTTTTTTGGATACGTTGTTTCGCTGCTGAATGTCGCGTCAAACTCGCTTTGGTGATGACGACTTGTTCCCACACAGGAACGTCCGGTTGGTTAATGGGGGCGGGGTCAAAGCCTCACAGGCCGTGCAGATGTCGTTTTAGCGTCCACCACAGGATAAAAATAGTGTTCTCACATTTGGAGGTCTCGCTGAGTACAGTGGTGATGAAGAGTGGGAGATCAGCTGATGGGTGATCATTTCACAGGAATCGTGTGTTTTGGAGCTCAGTTCTAATTTGGAGGTGTTGTGGGTCAATGATCATTTGGAATGTGGCAAACAAAAGTTGCTCCCAGTAATCATATAGTAGGAGGAGAGATCTCAAGTCTCCACAGTGACGAGTCAACGAGGAGACGTGAGCGTTTCACACACTTAGAGAACTGAGGAGGAACTAAGAATGTCTTCCTCAAACATGGAACCCACACGGACACACTCCAACTGCTGAGATCAGTGTGAGTGCCTGGCTCGCTCCGAGCTGCCGGTTATTCCGCCAGAGACAAAGACGTGAGACGTAAGGTAAACAATGCCTTCTGAAACGCCCTGAGAACAGAGAGTGAGTCACCACGCCTGGATTATCCTTCTCCGCCGACGCCGGCCCTCTCTGCCTCGCACTTTCCACAGCCGCCAAATCGGTGCCGACAAAAACGTTCCGACAGCACGAGCCTGCGCGTCCCATCGTTTGCTCTTAGCCTCGGTTGCCGTAGTTACAAGACCAGGAAGCGAGTGAGGAGGCGGAGGAGTAGAGAGCGTCGTGTTTGTGTGCGAGGCGGCCTCGGAGCCTCCCGCTGCTTCAAGAATCGGGGCTGTTACCTCGGAGGGCGGATGGGCTTTGGAGTTGCTGTTTAGGTTTCGGAGAGGAGCGAGAAGGGGCCGAGTATCTCAGGGATGGAGCTGCTGCTGCAAAACAGGGACATTCAGCACCGCAGGGGAGGCGGGTCAGAACTTATACCTATAGAGATGTGGAACGGCGTGCTGGAGGTAAAGGCGGTGGTGAGAGCGCTGTTGCAGGCTGAGCCCACTGGGGGGCTCCACAGCCAAACCATGACTCGGGTTAAGCTGGAGGCAAGTTGCGGAGTTGCCGTGCCGCGGTGCGGAGAGAGGGAAGGGGAGGAGGTGAAGGTTTGGGGTTCGGGAGCAGGGTGGAGGTTGTGCATATTTACTGGCAAGTAAGAGCGAAAGAGGGAAAAAGTGCTTAGAGCAGCGTACAGCCAAAGCGAAGAGAGAGAGCGAAAAGTGAAGGCAGGGCAAGAAACCTGCCAGACCAGGCAATGACACTGCGAGCTTGGGGAAGGGAAAACGTCAAAGCAAACAAGTTAAACACATCATGACACGGGCCCGTCAACTGTGTGCGCGCGTGTGTGCTTTTTATGTGAAACTGTAGAATGGCAAGATGGCTACAAAAAGGAAAAAAGAAACCAGGCCAGATTTGTGTTTTATTGCGACCCGATTGAGCTGCCCTCAGGTAGATCCGCTCTGACAAACCTGGCAGAAGATGGACGCCTGCTTGGCATGATCATAATGTTTGTCATTTCGTCCTCGCCAGTTATCATGAATAACACGATTGGAATTTCTAACTTTTCAAACCACTTTGTCTTTGTCTGGGGTGTCAATTGTGCGCAAGTGATGCATGCAGAAGGAAAGACGCTACCTCTGGAAACAACCTAACACAGAAGGAAGCGGGAGAAAGAGAGAGAGAAAGAGAGAGAGAAAGAGCCACACCCCAAAGCCGCAACACAGCCGTGCAGCCTTTACGCCGTCATTTGGAGCTGAAACGGTTAAAAAATAAAGGAGAAAGACCCGGCAGAGCACGGACAGTGTGTCTGAGCAGCTGTGTGTGTAAGGGTGTGAGCAGTCAGCAGCAGTGCGGTGTGTGTGTGTGTGTGACGCTCACTGGCAGACTGGCTCTGGTGTCGTGGCGAGCCCCCGTTTGGCACTTGCAGGTTGGACTCGCAGCTGCGGCTGTTCTTGACGGGCTCGGGCCCCTGGGCGGCCGCCGCCGAGGAGCGCGTGAGGTTGGGAAGACTTCGCCGCAGCTTCTCTGCTCCCACGCACGAGGAGGGGGAGAGAAGGAGGGAGGTGGACGGTTGGGAGAGAGGGTGAGAGAGTGAGAGAGTGAGAGACATGGTGAGAGAGAGAGAGAGAGAGAAAGCAAAGTCAGGACAAAAGCTGGTGTTGCTTGGTGCAATGGTGTCGGGGGCACTGCGGCTTCACCTTCGTTCTTCACCACGTTGGTCTGCAGGTCGTGCCCGTGGCCCTGCAGCGAGTGGCGAGGCTGCTGCAGGCGGCTCATGATGGGCTGAGGTGAGCCGCGCCCGTGGCTGTAGTCCATGGAGCGCGCGGGCGAGCGCGAGCGCGGCGAGTTCCGGGGCGAGGCGCGGGGCGAGTGGCGCGGTGAGGGGCTGAAGCGGTTGGCGGGCAGGTGGAAGGCCGGGTGCGCCACCGCTTCCTCCTCGTCCTCCAGGCTGTGGGCGTCCAGCTCCTGGTCGCTGAAGGTGCTGCGGCGCAGCGAGTGGCAGGACGAGCCGGAGCTCCTCCTGGACGCCGTGGCGGCGTAGTCCTGTCGCAGACCTACACACACGTACACACACGCTGTCGCTGTCGCAATCCACAGTCAATGTTGGAGCAACAAAATGAAAAGACGCAAAGGAACATACTCTCTTCCTGCATGCGTGCCATGATCTGAACGTCGGTGACGTCGTTGAGTTTGTAGGTGGTGGACGAGCCCACCGAGTCCTCGTCCATCTCTGAGGTGCTGAGCTCGCTGTCCACCGACGACTGTGGGCTGATGGCTGGAGGATTCCTCTCCGACGTCGCGTTACGCTGTTGCGCTGCTGGCGAGTGTAAACACACGTCAGCTGGCGAGTCTAAACACACGTCAGCGCACGGTTGAAACGGCAACGCCTACGTCTAGCGTGCTTCACCGGCGGCTCGTTTACCTCCGTTTCCAGGCAGGAGCTGCTGCCTGATGATGGGCACCCTGCTGGGGGTGGAGGAGGGCGAGTTGAAGCCGCTGCTGTAAGGGCTGTTGGCGGCGTTTGTGCTGTATGGGCTTCCGAAGCCTGGCTGCTGGCTGTAGGGGCTCCCATACAGGCTCCTACGCTTATTGGCTGCCCAGACACAACAAACAAAAACATCAGGTCAGAATCATTAACACGATTCATATCAAATGATACTTCCACATCAATATTCATGTTACCCACATCACTAATAACGATATAAATGACATGCTGATACTACAGTTATGTACACTGTACAATAACAAAGACAACAACAATGCTACCCCTGCTACTACCGCTAAGAATAATTATTTACTTTTTACTTCTTGAATTAGGCAATTAAGAAACTTTGTGACAATCCTTCCAGACAGTTTTCATCAAGTCCCTGTTGTCCAAGTCATCATAGAACTCTGGAATGAAGTCTGAAACAATGCGTGTGTAGATAATGCACATTACCCTTGTTTATTGATTATAAGATTATATGTGGATTGAAAGATTGATCTCTACTGTATTGAAACATAAGTGTCAGCGTGATGTGAGGGATTTCACACTATGCTGGTGCGACATGTATTGTTGTATTGTGGATCTGTGATATAATTGCCTATTTTTTGTTTCGGGTCCACACACAGCGCAGCAGAAAGTGGGGCTTCTAATGAGTGACCTTTACATCTGTAGCACATTCCACTGAGTCAAGATAATGTCCCATAGTGTGTTGGTGTGTGTGTGTGCGCTTGTGCATGTACGTGCTTGTGTGTTCCGCAGCCAGCACCTTCATGAAGGCCGTGCAGTGTATGTTGCGGGCACAGAGTCTATCAGAGCGTATGGTGGGCGGTGGGCCTGCTGGAGAGGTCCTGACAAACACTTGACAATACACGCCATTCAATCGGAACGCACAGCTAATGAGAACGCACAATGGCGTTCTGTGTGAGGCAGCGACGAAAGAGTTCCAGAAAAAAAACACACACACACACACACACGAACGCACTTGCCGAGTATGGGTCATAAGATCGGAGTCCTGAACAAGCTGCTGCTGCTGCGGTTAGCTTGCTGGGGGGGGAAATCTAGCTCAGTGTTCCCGACTGCTTGTCCCCGTCTCTCCTCCCGTGTGTGCGCGCGTGTGTGTGTGTGTATGAGAGAGAAAGTGTTGACGTAGCTGGGTGGTGTCTCCCTCTCTCTGTTCTGCGCTCTGTTCTCCTGCATTATTTAGGAAACATCAGTACGTCTGCCCTGTTGCCGTCCTGGTGGAACATCGACAACACCCAGAAGCGAATTCGCCGCTCTATGATGAATGCTTCGCTCTGTCGTTTGAGAATGGATGGATTCTCATATGTACGCCAGTCCTCTTTGCAGTAACTACAAAGTATGGAAAAGTATCTTCATTTCACAGATGTGCGAACAACGCCAGTGCACTGTGATGACTGCTCATCAATGGTACAGCTCTCACTTCCTGTTTAAGATGAACCAAACAGGAAGTCTCTGAACACTGAACTACCTCATCTAAGGGGCAGACCTGGTCCCAGAAGGCCCACGTGGTCTTAGGTGGAGGCCCCTGTGGCGACAGGAGTATGATGAATGCGATACACACCAATGCCAAAGGGTCAACAACAACATCCAGACCAATATCAGAAAAGTACTTGTGACCGAAAGATCATTGGCAGCCTGCAGGGAAACACCAACACTTTCATTTCTGTCTTCAAGTGGAATCCACAGGCAGTGAGGTTGGAAACTGTGAGGCCTGGTTGTTGGTCATTAGCTAGGGAAAAATGGACGCTGACGCAGAGCTGACGTGAACCGCTGCGAGGAGCAGCTTCGAGGTTTTGAGCACGTCAGGGGAGCAGAGGAGCGGACGGAGAAGGGAGGGAAGGGACAGTGGAGGGGGCCGCAAGAACGCCTGGAAGACGTCACTCCTCCAGCATTTGGCCCTCGCGTGCGCAGGCACGGCCCAGGCCAGCTATGCGCTTGTGGACGCTGTGTCTGGAGTTCGCAGGGACGGCAATTGGTGCGGTCAGTGGTCCCGCTTTTAGCCACAACTTTTTGTGCGTATGCTTACACAATGAGTGTACAGTAACCCGCTGAGGAATTGGATTTTCACTGGCGGCGCCCAGAGGAAAGCTAAGATCATATTTGAAATATTGCACATGCTGTGCGTGTGTGTGTGTGTGTGTGTTGGTGTAGGCCTCTTCGTGCTTCCCCTTGCACAGGCCTGGAGCAAATCTTGTCATCACGTTGACGGCAACGGGACATCGTTTTCACATGAGGCCGTAACTGCTACGTCAGACCAATGTTCTGGATTGGGAACTGAGTCGATGGCACACGCGCACATACGCGCACACACGCGCACCCACGCGCACGCACACACATGCTTGCAGTCATTCCCTAGCATGCCCTTTGCGAACGGGAACCGGAATCAATATTCGGGAGAGATTTCCAGCTCCGCTTCCCCTGCCTTGGCAAACACGAATCATTCCCGGGAATACGCCTGTGTTGCAATTCTGCAGGGTTGCACTCTTCCTTGTGGAGTGAACGTTGCAATCGTGATTTCAACAAAAAAAGGGTTCTCCCCCCCTCCCCCGCCCCATGTGTGGAGAGATTCAGCTGCGAGGGAGCTACGGTATGTCGCCACACTGAGAGAGGTGAGTGATTGACAGCTGTCTGGTGCAGTTAAGAGGAGAGGCTGCGCGTGATAACATCACAGCAGGGACGTGCAGGTAATGAGGTAGCCACACACACATACTCTCACAGACGCAAACACACACACACACACACGCACGCAGCAACACTCTGTGGTACGTCCTCGGGATTGCGGTAGCGGTCCTCTGCAGACTTCGGTCTGTGGTTTGGACCCAATATTTTTTGCAGTCTTGCCAGCAAATGGTCCAGTCGTCCGAGGAATTAAAGTGCTCCGCCTTTCTATGCTAGCCTCTGTGGAAACGGTGCCAAGGGCCACGCCATCCGCAGAGAAGGCGAGACAGACTGAGACTGAGGCAGAGGCAGAGAGAGAGAGAGAACGAAAGAGAAAAAAGGGGGGAGAACAAGAGAAGCAGGAAAAGAAGACAAGAAACAGAGAAAGACTGAGGAGTTAATGGAAGCAGAGAGACAGAAATGGGAATTGAAGGAGTGAGAATGAGAATGACAGGGTGGGAGGGAGATAGAGTGGGTCAGGAAGGGGAGAGGGGGGCGACAGAGTGTGTGAGACACACATACAGTAGGTGGGGAGCCAGGCGGAGGGGGGAAAATGACTGATTTACATAAAGAGAGAGGAAGAGACAGGCAAAGAGGGAAAGAGAGACAGATGGGGGAGAAAGGCCTGGGTGCCGCTGGGTTGAGACGGGAACTGTGCGATGACGTTATCCTTTGTTGACTGCAGCCGTGGTGACATCAGCATCATTGCTGCTTCACCGCAACAGCCCGTAAACAGAGCCGCGCAGCACATCAGTCAACTCCGCCTCACCTCTTGCTACTCCCCCTGCCAACGCTTTGAAAGGTATTCCCCAAGACTGGATGTCCTCTAGCTTCAGGTGATTCCTCATGCTTTTCCTGTAGACGCCCTTTCAGAGCGATATCCGATTGGCCATTCAAGAGCCAATGATGGCACAGGGAATGTCCGGGGAAACAAATGTCAACAGCGGTGGATCGGGAGGTGCTTGCTTCTCCAAGTGCCGTGTTACACAACGGCACTGAAATCGTTACCTACGTCCTGAGCGAGCGGCGTGGCTCCATTTGATCCGTCACGTGGGCATACCACTGTCAAAATGGAAACGACCCCTTCTCATTTTAGCCGCGAGGGCCAACAGGCCGGTCCTGCTCGCAAAGGGACTCACTATAATTAGTGGCAGTTGGTGGTGGAGGAAACAGACTCGAAGCGCCAGTGTGAAGGGCTAAAAATGAGGTGGGACGCAGTAGCAGGGAAATATCTCTTGTAACAGCCAATGGCTTTCTAAAAGGAAAGAAGTCACGGCGAGGACAAGGGCCAATAACTCAGGCCCTCGTCTTTCACCCCCCTCATCCCCATCAACACCTCCTCGTACACTACTTCTTCCCTTCAGACTGAACGACAACACAGGTAGAGGTCCTCAAGTACCAGTGCACATTGATGGAAAAGCTCTCAAATGTCTCTAAACTGTCACACAGAGTCTGGTACAAAAAGACTAAGACAAAGTGGAATCCAGTCAAAACCAGTTCAGATGTTTGAACACCACAAACGAATCTCTGACTTCAGTTGTGCCTACTCTCCAAATCAGGAGTCAGGAATTTTTTGTTGTCAGAAATGTGAATTCTGTAGCAATCTCTGGTGGGCCATATCAAAGCAACCATTGGGCCTGATGTGGCCCACGGGCCATGGTTTGCCCACCACAGACCTAATGCCACTGTACACCAAAACAATGATCCTATTACTTGTCTGTGTCTACTGGATAACTTCAGGAATTTCACAAGTTTTCAATTATTCACTTTGGGTCTTTGATTCTTGAATTTCTACTGATATTCTGTTGTTTTCTGCCTAACTCTTGCCCTCAGTACACCTTCCGTAGGTGTAACCATTGAGCCACTGTAAATAGCGTGAATTTATCTGGAGAAAGAGAAACTGTGCTGCTAAATAACTATAGGTAGGTAGGTAGGTAGGTAGGGGTCGGTAGGTAGGTACTTAATTCATCTATTGATGTAGTGATCCAGGAAATTTAAAGCTCCAGCAGCTCTAAGAATGTTTAGGAAAAGGAAGTCCAGAACTTAACACTATACAATGTACAGTACAATACCGCTTCCTGAGGAAATGGCAAATGAATACTCATACACACTCCGTGCAAGACCATAACAAAGGGTTGCAATTAGTTGCAATGTCACCACTGGCGAAGAAAATCTGAGACTGGTGGTAATAACAGCCTGATTCTGACAGACAAACTGACTCTTTGCTGAGAGCTGATCCCTCCCTGATCATCTTTACTCTAACATGATTCAGAAGTATGTTTCTACCTATGTTGTCAATTGGTCACCACTTATCATCATCGCTACTGTCCTGTTTTTCCCGAGCGGCACGCCAAAGGCGTGCAACAATGATGATCGAGAGCAACAGCTACTGCATCAGATCAAAACAAAGCAATCGGGGAGAAGTCGTTGTAGTTTGGGTTGCAGAATAGTGATTATGACAGGTACTAAATTATCTTGTTCAGGGAATGCTACGTGATATACTTAAGTAACTAAATTCTGGCAGAGTCTTGCAAGGTATCATTTACTGTACCTCTTTTATACATAACTCCACTAAAACAAATATTTTTACTACTTAGTAGTGTACTTGATGTGCATGAACTTCACTACACTGACCGGCAATCAAGTATCAGGAGAGGAATTTCATATGATCATGTTATGCATCTTGAGACTTTACATATAGCACCAAGCTCAATGTCCAGCATTGGCAAGAGGTCAGGAGCACATTCACATGTAACAATTTTTGAATGTTGACGAGACAATTGTGACAATTTGTGTTCATAGCGTATATTTTTCTTATTCAACATTTTGCACCTATATATCCTCCCATTCCAAAGGTATATTTTGAAGTTCAGCTTGATGTTTAGTGACTGGCCCCTCCAGGACATTTCTCTGGTGCAAAACTATCAAACATGTGTTCTGTGATATGTCCAATCATGAATGTTCTCCGCTTTGAACATTCCTCAAAACGTTACATAACGATTGGCATTTTCAAAAATCCCTCATGTAGAGGATTGTAAGCATTTTAGAATTCTTCATCTTAACTTAAACACAATTTTGGTTTTTATATTTGAGCCACATAGCCATCGTCAAGTTTTCAGTTGGCTCTTTTCAAGCATGTCTCAATCTACTTATGCGGTGGAGGTAAACACAAGTCTGTGTTTGATCATGCAAGCACGTGTGGGTGGTGTCCATGAGAGTGAGCTGTCATTTACAGACTGGGTAGTGCCTGTTTGGAGTCCACATTTCACTCCAATTTTGTGCAAACACGTGCAATCCCTTCATCTTAAATATACACCATCTGTGTTTTCCAAACTACTGAAGAGAACCATCTGAGCGAAGGGCAGGTGCATTCTGTTGTAGATTTAGTGGCTCTTATTTTGAAAAGTGTTGTCAAGTGGTGTCTACCTGACATGGTGAGGTCCAGCCTGTGGAGGAGTGAGCGCTTGGCTGATTCCATGTCGGGGCTGGGGTTGTCCAGAGCCTGGCGGCACCACACGATTGGACTGAGGGCTTTTTGAAGGGGGCTGTTCAGTTTTGCTTCATACAACCTTGAAAATAAAACAAAACACAGTCATTGCATTGTCTCTTTCCAAAATGTGTCATCTTGAAGCTGAATCAAGGGGAAATCTAAGACGGTAGCAGCAGTTGTGTGGACAGCTGCGCATTACGCACCACTGGTACATTATTTAACACGCTAAACAATAACTGCAGGCATTTAAACAGAGCTGGGCGTGCCTCACAGGAAAATTATATTAAATGCAACTCATCCCTCCAGAAACTGTTATTCATCAGCTTTCAAAAATATTTGCGACAACTCTCCTGTGGGCTTCAGTTGAGTCTGTTCGAATCAAGGCTGGCAGAGTTTGCACGCCAAACAAACGTCTGAGTCAGCAGCTGTCAGCTGTTTAAACCAAAGGGAAAGGCTTTCATCTGGAAAGCAGAGAGGCAGCAAATAAAACGGACCAAAGCTTCAGGCCAGAAATACATCACCACTCCAATATTCATTAGTGCTTCACATAAAGCTCAACAAGTTGCAGATCAAAAACCTTAAAGAATACATTTTCCTTCAGGAATTGATGTCAGTATTTCATTTCCAAATCTTAGATTCTATGGGCCTCTAGTGATCCAATAGGAAGGTAACTCAATCTGTGCATTTCAACTAATCCGTATTGTGGAGCAGTGGACAATCACGCTACTGAGGCTCTCACACTGAAAATGTTCCATTACACCACAGGTGTCAAACTCAAGGCCCGGGGGCCAAATGCGGCCCACTGGATCATTTTATGTGGCCCGCGAGTGCTTGAGTGACTGTTTCTCCTTCATTTAAATGTGCATTGACCCGCAAACTACATCTCCCAAAATGCACGAGGATCGTGTTACTGGCAAAGACACACACTTTATAAAATGGCAGTTTGACAAGAAACACCAACGCGGCCCAAGTGAGGGAACAGGGATGCTGACTTGTTGTTTGATGATTAACTTATGATTTGTTGATTAATTCAGATTGCCTTTCCAGATAAAATACAATGATCTGCGATATAACAATAGCACAGACCTGACAAATTTTTACATCTGTGCATATGGAATATTTGTAAATTGAATGGTTACATAGTTACATTATTATTATTATTATTACTATTATTATTATTATTATTATTGTAATGTAATATAATAATAATGTAATTTATTGTAATATA
>OMPJ01042319.1:0-22788 GCA_900312935.1 Carapus acus
CTCTCTCTCTCTCTCTCTGTCTCTCTCTCTCTCTCTCTCTCTCTCTCCATCCCTCCCTCCTCCTCCTCCTCCTCCTCCTCCTCTCCCTCTCTCTCCGTCCCTGCTCTGTCCTCTCCTCTGCCGGTTCCTCTGGTTCTCCAGCGCCTTCAGCTTGCGAGCGTGTTTGTGGCCTTTGTAATGAGCCTCTGCCTGATTCTACACACACACACACACACACACACACACACACACACACACACACACACACACACAGCAGACCAAGATGGCACCTGCAGGATAACAGCTCAGTCTCCAATCATCCAATGTTACAAATCAATATGTTGAGCCGTATTTAACAAAGCCACAAGAACACGAAAACACATGCGCGCACACACACGCACACGCACACACCCATACACACACACCCATACACACACACACGCACACGCACACACACACACACACACACACACAATGGCAGAGTGAGCTGAAACCTGATTTACCTCTATGGGAAATTAGGCCCCAGAAAAAGTAATAAGATTCAAGCAGAGGCGAATGCGATTAAAGTATACTTGCCGCAAATGTAACATGAAGAAAAGTGTTGCTAACGGAAACAGACATGATCACATGATCACCCCAGGGGCAGGGAAGAGGCCTGAGGTGGGTTATAACATATAAACTGAGACATGAGGCAAAAGTGGGCGGCATTAAATTCGGTAAAACAGAATTTTGACAAGCACGTCCAAGATGATATCATTCCTGTGATCTAACTAGATTTGAGTTACATTTTGTATATAAATTATGTTCATTGAAAAGCTTTGAAAAAAAGGCCACAGTCTTGGCTTTGTCTCCGGGTGGCAACTGAGTCATCCACTCCTGCCTGATGTGATGTTGATGATGTTGACATGTTTCTGTCCTTCTCCCTCACGTCCCTCCGGACACGTTGTGATGGCTGTGGTGTCCTCTCCCACTTCAAACTCTTGTTGTTTGGAGCTTGTGGCCGGTGTGAACAGGCTGCAGTCACCCACATAAAGTACAGAAGCCACCAGCCATGTGTGTGTGTGGGTGATGATTCCATTCACACTCTGCCCAGGTTCACACTAGTGTCATGTTGACCTGGACGAAGTGTGTGTGTGTCTTACTCCTCTTCACATCTGACCAGCTGCATTTACAACTTTTATTTCAAATGGACATTGAAATGACAAGTTTTGTTGAAACAAATGATTTAGGTCATTGGATGACCAAAATGAGTTTTAAGTGTTCAGTTTGTGAGATGTTCCAATATCTTGTACTATCTAGCTTGTTATGTGTTTTATTGTCTTGTCTGTTCCACACATGTCCTAAATTTTGATCAACTATTCAACAATGAAATTTTGCCATCATATCGTACCTTATCTTATTTTATCTTTAGTTGGAAACATCCCCATTACAGAGATATTCTGAGTCTCTTCAGCCCGTGTAACCTTTCAGTGGTTGAATTGAACATTAGCCCTTTCTAATCCTCCCTCTTTCTTTGCTTTCCTCTCTCCTCCGTCTCTCCTTCACTTTTCTCCTTTCCACACACTCGCAGGTGTCTGCTGTGCGTCCTTGGAGATATTATCTGTGGTTCTGGGTGGCTTACTTCACTCAGGACTCAGCGAGCAAAACCAGGATCCCCACGAAAATTTAACCAAACCGAGGCCGCCATATGCGATTTTCCCCCCGCCGACTAGTGGGCCTGATTAGTGGGATCTGACCACATCGACTTAAAAGACTTTCAGGGATGCTGTGAGTCAAGCTGTGGGATTAATATGCTGGATGTTTTAAAGTGCACAGAGCAACAGTTCTGGGACATGAAGCACTTTGCTGAGTGGACAGGAGACACTCAGAGTGAGTAACAACTGACTAACAACAGTAATTTCTCTGTTCTTGTGGAGCGTGCGATAACGATAAAATTCTCAGATTGTGGCACTTAGCAAATAAAAATCACTTTGGTAATTCTTTTGAAAAACAGGAAACATTTTGTGTGAGCTAACTTCAGACAGTGAGGAAAAAAGATTTCTGTGTCCTTTTACACGGTGAAGCTCAAACTCATGGTTTCAACGATGGGACTTCTCCACCGAGGAACTTTTTCACCAGAAATGCTGAGTTTTTGGTCTAGATGGTGGTTGTGGTGCGTTTCCACCCACGTTTTCAAAAAAAAAAAGGTCCCTCAAAGAAGCACCTGCTGTGGGTGTGGGACTTCAAAAAATGCTTTGACTTTAGAGAGAAGGGGCTGTGTGCTGCAGAGTGCTGACTGGTGGGACACACTAACGGTGTTCTGTCAGAGTGGCCGCAAACTGTCATTTCATTTGGGAAATGGAGCAAAAGGACATACACAATGGGAAGTGAACGACTGACAAGGGCCAGGCTTTCAAACATATTTGCTGTGGAGGACATTCAGTTGGACATCAAGATGGCCACTCACATCGGCCGAACGAAACAGTCGAACAAAGGTGAGGTGCGTAAGTGTTCACCGTTTAGCTCAGGGGTCAGTGGCAAGCCAAGTGCTAAGTTAGCAACAGCCAAGTGAAGTTATCGATAATGCTTAACTGGTGGACAGGTAGACGCCAAACCTCAATCGCGGACAGAGAACTTGATGTGGTTGTTACGTGGCCGTGAACTGAATGCTGGTGTTCTTTCTTTCGGTGCTAAAATGGGCTACACATGGTGTGATGCAAAAACATGTTCTGTGCAGGTTCAGGAAGAAACCCCTAGACTTCATTATAAAATCATTACATAAATTAGGGATTGGGTTAGTCCTTTGTTCTTGCACTTTTGAACCTTTTGTTCTTTATTGCTTATAATATGCTGACCGTAGAACATCATCATTATTGCCGTTCTTCTAGTAATAAATCCATTCAAGTACAGTGTGAGTGCTTTATAAATAGTATGGAAGTATGATATGTGTGCATTGGTTTGTTTGAGTTGTGGGAGTGTGTTGTTGTTTTTTTAGGAATAGAGCTATAAAATCAAAACGACGGAAAAAAGGAACATTTGCGTCTCCTCAATCTTAATTTGATTTGGCATAATGACAACAGAGCTGAGAATACTTTTTTCTGACATTTTCACATAAAGACAAACAATTTGTCGTTTTAATTTGCAGCTCAGAGTGGGAACCTCTTCCAAAATGTGTTTCCAGTGGATTTAGCGATTTAACCACTAGATTAACGATTAATGTGTCGTTCCCCCAACACCACACATTCACTTCACCTTTCACAGGTAAAGGTTAATGTTGTCCAAACATTTCTGGGGATGTTGGTGAAAGAGGGGAAGATGATTAAATTTGTGGTTTTTCATGAAATCACAACGCTGTTGGAGAACCACAGCCGCTGTGTGTGCACAGGTGGAAAACTGAGCGGGCAGTGGATGTGGGCCAACACACTCCTTCACCGTCTTTGGGAGCACACGCTGTGCCGTGCTGGCAAGAGAGAGAGACAGAGAGAGAGAGAGAGAGAGAAAGAGAGAGAGGTGGGCAGTGGGACCATCTTGGTGCCTGTAACTTCATGGATGCATCATTCCAAGCGGCAGTGTGACCTGTGAGGGTTCCAGCTCATTCTTCCACTGAGGCACTTTGGCAGAGCAATTTGCAAAACACGTCCCTGAGTATCCAAAGCCAACATCTCACGTGTATTTTTGGGACATTTAAGTCGATGTTGTCTCGACCCGGCTCGTGAGCCGTGGCGAAAATACGGAGCGGTACAGCTCAACTTGGTAATTTAGAGATTTATCAACATAAAATACCCAAAGTAACCACTAACAAAACCACACCAAGCTAAGCCCAAGCCAACAAAAAAGTACACGTGGTGCTGCCAGGGTGGCGGCGCCTTTTAAACCTTTGGGGGCCTGGCCAGGTGTTCCCAATCCACAAACGAGGTCTTCACCCAACAAAGGACACATACACATGGGAAACACACCACGCAGGCCCTGCTAGGCAGGAGGCCGTCACAATGTGTTGAGATGACAAAAGTTATCCATTGCAGCTGAGTATGAACACTACACTCCTGCAAACTTGCATCATCGTCATCATCGTCGGCATTATCTTCACCTGGGGAGGTGCTGATGCAGACTTCACAGTGAGCCTCCACAGTCGTCGGTGATCAGTGTTGCCAGGTGTACGATAATTATCGTATTTGTATGATAATTTTGCCCTCTGTGCGATGTACGATCAAGGTGTACGATAATTATTGTGCATCTGTGTCCGAAAACAGATGCAGGATCCAGCCAATCCTGCTATTCTAAATGTGAGCTCGAGTGAGGCGTATGTGTTTGCCTCAGAACAATGGCCCTGATTGGCTGAATAGTCCGCTTCGCCTGTCCGATGAGTGAGGAAAAACAGGTTGTACGATCTCCGGTACTATAATCTTACACTTCTCAGGAATCAGGAATCTTCTATTGCAATTACAGCAATTCAATTGTGCAATGAAACTAAGGCGCTGAATTCTGGTGCCAAGGGATAGAATGAGGAAAAAAAAGAAATAAGAAAGATCTACATGCAGGATAAGTATATATATAGAGACAATATCTACAGTATAAATATTGGTACAAATAACGATATAAATAACAGGAGCGATGATGGGGTGGAAGGAGTTGACCGTAGTGTTCTTGACTTATCATTTGCTATTAACTGTTATCTAATACTGTTGAGGTGACTTATGGCTGCTGGATTAAAGCTGTTCCTAAGTCTGGTGGTTCTTGATTTAAGTGCCCTTAAACGTCTGCCTGAGGGCAGACGTTTGAACAGTCCGTGAGCCGGGTGCGACAGGTCCTTGAGGATCCTTTTTGCATTTCTCCTGCAATGGGAATTGTAGAGTTGTTGCAGTGAGGGGAGAGGGCTGTCGATGGTTCTCTGGGCGGTGTGGATGACCCTCAGGAGTTCCTTCCTCTGCTCTGTTCCTCTGAGCTGTTGGCTCACGTGGCAACACTGTCAGTGATGCCTGATGCCGTCCAGGCAAATCTGACCCGGTGGGCCCGCAGGGCTGACGCATTTTCATCTCAGCGCTCTTCGCCTCTCGTCCTCTTCATCTTCGCGTCGCTTCGCAGCTGTGAGCATCAACACTGAAGACAAACAGCGGAGGAGGGGACACGGCGCACCGTCTCTCGACTATAAATAACGCGGCTGCCGCTTCCTCATCGACATTCATGAGGATGAGTGGCTGCTGGGAGATGGAAGCCAGCGTTGCGCTGCTCGCTCTCAGTCGCCTCGCGCGGCCTCAGCTTAAGTCGAGGCCACGGCCCCCGATGTGGCCCGTCTCTGGCCCGTGCCCTGTGCCAGATTGTCGACACAGGTCAGGCTGAAGAGCTCGCTGGGCTCGAGGGACAGGGAAAAACAAAAATGTGGCTGTGCAAAGGCCATTTAAAGAGCGACGTCGCTGGACTTGCCAGTGCCTAACTAGTGATTAATAATAGTAACCATCGCACTGTGGCGGCGATTTGTCAACTTTCAGACGTATTGTTTACTATACAAAAGTTTGAAAATGTGCTTCTAGGCACCGCGAACAGACTTGACAGTGTTTCATTATGTGGATACATACAGATGTTTGCACTACATGAATGTACTGCGTATGCGTGTTTGTGTAAACACGATGGTGGAAGGAGGAAATGTAATCAGTGTTTGGTGTTTACGAGAGCTCTGTAAACAGACGGCTGGAACTCAGCGTGCGTTTGTGTGTGAGTGCATTTGTGTGGGCGTGTCTTTGCCGGCTGTTACCGGGGAGTCGGTTGTTTCTGTGTTTTGTTGTCATCACCTGCTGGTGAGCGTGTCCTTCCTCGCCCTCCTTCCTCCAAGGTCAGTTACACCGAGCATGGACATCACACACCACATCTGTCTGTCTCCTGTTTTTCATCAGGTCATGTCAAGGTCAGGTTTACAGTAGACTGTGGTTAAGCCATGGCTACAGAGGTATACGTGAAGTTTCCTCCAATACTTAAATGACCATGTTGGAAACAAGTGGATAACTCCCTCTCATCCCTCTTTAATTGTTTATTCATTTATTAATCATAATGAGGGGGCGTGGCCATGCCATGGGTTGGCAATTGCGGACAGATCAGTTATGTGTGGTGAGCTTCATGGCTGACGAGGCACTGACTTCATCACGATCAGATTAATAAAAATATGAACCCTCCAGAGTATTTTATTCAACAGTCTATAAAACTCAGCTTCAGACCCATTTTTATTCTTAAGCTTTCAACTTCAACAAGATCTGTTTTGCCAGTAGATGTTAGTCATGTTCAATTGGTTTTATTGTGTTGAATTCTAGCTGTTCTTAAGTCTGCTGTTTTTACAAATATTCATTTTATCATTGTTTTACTATTTCCATTTTTTAAATTCAATCTCTGTTGTTTTGTGTATTCATTATTTTACTTGTATGCAGCACTTTGTTTAAGCTGTAATGGATTCAAATTGCTCAGCAGTAATTGAGTTTAAAATGCTCTAAATAAGTTAGTATAGTATGCTATGTATTTAATTGGGGGCAATTAATGGGTTATGTTTGAAAATAACTACACAGTGCAATTCACTGGAAAAACATCACAACGAAATCAATATTTCCATTTTCCTTTTTTTTGTTTTTATGATGTCAGGTCCACACGCCACTGGGGCGGATCCACTTCATTCATTGGAATGCTGCCATTCCACCCTAATAATTCCTGGCATGGTGAGCTGCACCTCCACCTCCAGATCTCGGTCTTGTAGGTTTGCACCCTCGTTCCCTCCTGTGAGGGACTGACTCTGGTACCAAGACATGGCCTAGACCCTGACTGATGATGATTCCTCAGATAGCAGCAGGCTGATGGCGAACTGGGTCCTGACGAGCTTGGTGATTCTGGATAGAAGTCAACGGCAGCGAACAAAGAAGAGTCAGAAAAGTGTGTGCAGTGACGCTTTGAAGATGGCGTGTGTGTGTGGGAGGACTCGCTGTCCGCCTGCCTTGTTCTATTTTGGATTTCATTTTAGCGTCAGTGGAGTTAATGTTTTGTTTTCCCTGCTTAGTTTTTCCTATCCGTGGTGAGATTTGATGCCAGGGGGAGTTCACACACAACACAAACACACGCGTGCACACACAGAGAGAGCTGGTCCTTTCAGTAACTTTCAGTTGTACGGTGCAGGGGGCCATTTTTGTGGCAAATGAGCTCCATTTCCTCCACCAATCAGCAGCCACACGTTGCCATGGCAACTGAGGATGTCCAGGTGTGAGTCCAATATTGTCGGACAGTCTCAAACTCCATTCCAATCATCTGACATCACCCCTAATCGAAAGGTTAGCATGTTTATGAAATTGGATATATACTTTTGATTCTTTGATTTCCATTTTATGGGATTTTGTGTGGTATTTATTACATAGCAGCTAGTTAGAGGGATACACACACACACACACACACACACACACACACACTCACTCTTGTGCACACATACACAAGCTGTACTTCCAAACGTGGACTTCTTCTCCTAACCCTAAGAATGAAATAAATTAAATTAATTAATCAAACATTCAACTGGCGGATATAAAATATCAAAAACTAACAGTTGAATACACTTCCGTCTCTCTAGGATGAATTCTGATATTCTAGAACGTTTAAAATCCTCTGTGTCTCTTCATATTGTTTATTGTCTTTGTTTGTCTTAGTGTTGTCATTGACTTTATTTTATAATTCATCAGACCATCAGTTGCCATGGTAACGCAGTGAAGCTATGTCTCCAGGCAGTGGTATCATGATGTCATTTCACATTTGACTGCTCATGGCAGCAGGGCGGGGTCTGATAACTTGACATGATGATGATAATAATAAAGAGTGAATGATCTTAAGCAGCTTTTTTAGCAGCTAATCTACAGCACGATGGCCTCACAGTGACTGACAGGATGGGAATGAATTGTGGTTGGGGTTTGGAATGTAGGAAGAGGAATTAAAACTGAACTTAAATCAAATGTAATGGATAATGTAATACTTTCCTGAGATACTTAACCATATCCTTTTAAGGACTTGTACCCACCTCAAGTTCTAAAACCTCAGGCTGCCATCTTGCTGAGTCTTTCCTTTGTTTTTTATTTTGTTTTTGCTCCCATAACAATTCCTCGCTTCACCCTTGCACCCTCGAGTCTCACCTCCTGATTTTTCAGCTTCGAGTCCTAACAAACCCGTCTGGACGCGGCGCTCGTCTCTCGGAGGTGAGGGGCGAGCGCGCCACCTTGAGAGGACAGAGGCTTGACCCCACGGCCCGAGGAAGCAGCGGCACATTATGGTTATTAACCCGGCTTTACCCCTGAGGGGATCACATCTCCTCCGACATATCGCATTTCTGGCTAACTCCTGCTGGAAACCGAATCTTTGCAGGGATGAGCTGTGAAATCTGCTACCTGTGAATCCCTCACCATGAAAAATTCATTTGCGAGTCGAGTATCGACCCGGGTGACGGCCAGGCGCCCCCAGAACATGAAGGAAGCGTGCGGCTGGAGGAAGGAGCTTCATCTCGACCGACTCTGCTCCCCCCTGATGAAGAGGAGGTTTGATTCCTGCCCTTCATCAAACACAGCCTCCGTGATGGTATGCGAGCGAGGTGCCTCGCTCGCTCGGCCTGCCTTGCTGGCTTTGTACCTTACATTCCTCTGTAAGAATAGGTCAAGGCAGCAGCCGGCAGCTTTGACAAAGAAATGATTTCCCTCGTTTTTGTCCTGAGCCTTTTCCCTCCACACTTCTTCACATTTACAGCTCCATCCTCTCTTTGCTGTCATTCTTTTCACCAGCCAGCATTTGGATTTTCCACATTTTGATCCGTATTCTGCCATTAGGATTTGTTGTTAACACGATGGAGCCATTTACATGCTGCGCAGTAGCCCGGGACCAGGGTGGATATCAATCTCATATCACAATGTGTTCCATTAGGGGTCGGCGTGGGCTTGCAAACGCACCGCTGCGCGCATACAATCTGCTCTATTTGCGGGCGTTAATTGCAGGAAATTGTTCAGTCTCACGGTTCACAAACACGCTTGTGATCCCTCGGAAACGCAACGCCCAGACTGGGAGTTGCAGGAGAGGCACTGACAAACTGATGTTTTGACAAGAAGGAAGCGGCTCAGGAAACCTGATGTATTTCAACCGGGGGCCTAAAAATGTGCTTGTGTGTATGTGTGTGTGAGGTACAGTATGTGTGTGTGTAAGGATGTGGATGTGTGTGTTTACAGAAAACTTTGTTGTGGCCAGCGTTTACCAAGTCTGGTTACTGTCTGTTGGAGAATAACATTTAAGATATTGCATGCACCCCTCCTGTCCGTCATCCATCTGAGTGCACATGCTGTTGTTGCCGTATGTCCATATCTCTGTGACCGCTACAGTTGCTAGCCAATCACAGAAGTTTAACGCCGGCACCGGCCAGTCAGTGTTGCCAGTGCGGCTGTTTCCCCTTGAATATGTGTGTGTGTGAGTGGAAAAAGGAGAGCCAAAATGACTTTCAGTTGATTTCGTCGCCTTATTGATCATCGCAAGAAACAAACGCCCGATCTGGAGTAAACACCTGATGTGTGGGCGTGGGTCTTCCCAAGCCTGATGTAGACGCATTTGGTTAGATTTTGAAGATGATGTTTTGGAGATGTTTAGCCGAGGACCACCTGCTCTGTCTGGCAGACAAAACCTGAAAAAAATGCCCTTCCTAGTATTCTACAGTGATATTAACAGTGGTGCCCATAGCAACATCTGTCTCAACGATCACCTCTGCAATGGATGCAGGTAAAAACTTAAAAACACTGCATTGGTCTGTGCTGTGTTTAAAGTACCACGCAGCATTGTTGTACTAGAAAATGCCCAGATCTCTCTGATGGAAGAATAAAGTTGAGAGTAGAGTTGTTTTATGGTGAGACAGGCGGAGAGAGGAGAGAGATGATGGGTTTAAGGAAGGATTAACAATGCCGATGTAGTAGAGGGCAGGGACAGCGGGAACAAGAAAAGAGGAGAGAGAGAAAGGAGGAAGGAGAGAGGATATTAACTGTTGTTTTATGCCGTTGTGGGTGTAATGGCTCCATTACTCATCCCTCTGCTGGCAGCCCAGTCGTGTTTTTAGCGACTGTACGAATCCAGAAAATCCGGAGCGGACCTGACCTGAAACCCTGAGTAGACCCGAGAGAAGTTTATCATCTGCTCCCGAGTTGCTCTACTTTCGTCACTGTTCTCTGTCCTGCGCCTCCCCCATCTGAGTCACGGTGGCTCTCCAGCCTACACAGGGAGTTTAGTTGATCACTGAAAAAGCGCTAGGCTGTCGTGCTCGGTGAGAGTCATCGCAAAGCGAAGACAGAGCTTTGTTAACCGACGCGATCCCGACTAGGAAATGCTGTATTCATACGGTGCCACGAGAGAGAGAGAGCCACAGCGAGGGGGAGACGATGAAGGAGCGAGCGAGAGAGAACACACAAGCGGCGCACCCGGCAATGGCGTTCGTGACGTAATTATGTTTATAAATGCTGTGAAACATTGAAAAGACTTTTCATTTCAGGTGCTTGAGGAGGCGGTAATGGCCTCCACCTAAGGCTAGCCGCTCCAAGGCCTCATTAGTGGCAACAATATCAGCTAAAAGTGCCCAAGCATTCACGGGAGCACCAAGGACACAGCTGGATACCGTGTGAGGAACGATCCTGGATGTAGTTCACAGCAGGGGGGCAACACAAACATCCTGCGTATGCAATCAAAACCAGAAGCAACTCAAGCTGTGCTGAGAGGCTGAAGAGGGGCTGAGGAGCAACACCTAAGACAGCAAAACAGTGTCCATTTACTGGATGAGTAAAGTTCAGACTGGATGTCTGTATGATAAACATACGTTTGTCTGTATGATAAACATACGTTTATCATACAGACCTTGACCACAATTTGACGCTGAGAACGAAAACCCTTCTGACGCATGTTCACTGATGCAGCTCATAGACGCAGTCAACAGATTTGAGGAGGTACAAACAGTTAAATCCAACAAGTCTGATGAAAGCACCCACGGTTTTATTCAGCCAGCCAACTTTCAGTGTAACCACGCCAAAACAAACCTGTTCACCGGGGAAAGTTTCAAAACAAGATAGAACATTAATGTTTTCAATTTGAAGTGGAGACCTGCAGACTTGAGAAAAGGCCACAAGATGTTCCAGCTTATCTGAGGGAGAAAGAAAAAACAACAGTTGGGAAGATGAAGCAGCTGATGCCCAAATAGAGTTGAACTGCGTGTGTTATTCAAATTGTGGCAGATGATTTCAAGTAAAAGATCAGAACTGCTATTACTGCCAAATTACATTTCATTTCAATATGTTTCAGCCAAGAAAATCCCTCAGAATGCTTCTCTATGTCTGCAATTTTCACTCTACTACAATCCCTCGCTCAGCTGGGTTCCTCCGCACAATGCTCACTTGACACCCGATTTTCAGCAATGGCATTTACTGACACTAGCGCCTAAACCATGGTCTCACCATGAGCAACACCGTAATTATTGTAAATTCAGGAGCTGGCTGTTTTGACAGGCATGGAGGGATTGCAACGGGAGACTAATTGACTTGCGGAGGCTAATTAAATCAGAGGTTGCAAGGCCGTGATAGCAGTGTAATGAGAGAGGGAGGTGTCAACACCAGTTGATATTATCACAGCTAAATATAGACCTTGTGTGTTTCATACCTTCTGTTTGAGGAAGCCGAGATCCAGATGTGAAAACAGATGGTCCTGTCACAAAACAGAGAGGATCGGGCTCGGGTCCTCGTCTCGCAGCCCTCCACTTAGCGCAGTTCCCTCACTCTCTCTTTTCATAAAACGCCGGGGAGAAGAAAAAGCAAAGTAGAAAGCTCAAGCGATATCAAGGTCATTGCTTTGTTTGCTGCGGCTCGACAAACAGGACGCTGTCACGTCCCTGACTGCCTGAATAGTAAAATAGACTTTACTTTTGTTGAGATTTCTCTTTGCGTGAGAGGATTTTCTCCAAAGCACTTAATGTTGATCTTTTGCTCATTCACACATTGACAGCAGGGACAGACTCACTTGAGTACCTAACCATCAAACTTTAGATCCTCAGTCTACAAAGTGTTTTCAGTTGATATCATACTTGTGTGACATAAACAAAGACTCAATGGCGCCATTAGCAGCAGCAGGCTGTAATTTTAATGTTTTCTTGTATTCAGTGTGTCTGAAAGGTTTGGATGTGAGTGCAGCTGAACACGGTGTAAAGCAAAATCCTCGTCACCCTCTTGGTGACACACAATTCCAAATAAGCCTTAAAAGTTTCGTACAAACATTGAAGATGAGAAGAAATTTGCTTTTGAGTAACTGAAAAGTTAATTTCCTCTCAACCCTGTGCAGAGTACTCGCTGTTTCCCTTGGCAGCGGGATAAAAAGCGGTCTCATTTCTACCACAATTTGTTCAGATCAAAGTCCAAATGTGGATGATGTTGATGTAAGGCAAACCTGAATCTCAATTTGCTTGTGAGAAAGTTAGAAACAAGGTCAAAAAGCGCACAAACTAAGCCAGATCGCAATCGCTTTACCTAAGCATGAATAGTTTCACGGCATCCACTCTCTCCCCTTCACCTCGGCCGTTGTGACAACAAAGAGGCTCCATACTGCACGTGAATGTCACATCGATCACACCTCTCTGATAAGCTTTTCGCAACCTTGTCGGCAGCGGGTGTCGCCTCCCTCTGAATTGGCCATCGATGGAAACACGCAGAAAGAAATCACACCTCTCCACATTACAGGGAAGGCTGCTTTGCATTGGCACTGGACAGGTTGGAGTGTGTGTGTGTGTGTGTGTGTGTGTGGTCCCAAGGTTACCAAAAGTGAAGGTTTTCATCATTTTACCTCCACAGATGTGGTAATGTGAGCACAACACCACAACACCGTGTTGAAGTAAAATCCACCTTCCTTGCAAAGTTTCCTGCGCCCGGAGTTTGGTGTCACCGAGGCGTGACACGGAGTTGGAGGACTTTGGAGGTAATAACAGCTCGGCTGATGGACGACACCTGCCTGTTGTAATCCAGACTGTCAAACTCCCACTGGCTCTCATTCACACTGCCACAATCAATGACAAAGCGCTCGTGTCCCGCTGAGTGTGCCTGTTACGGCCCCCGTCTTCCTGTGCACTGGCAAGAGACTCGGGTGAGAGCCGACACACCCCTGAGAGCCTCTGTAATCTTGTGTAGAAATTGTTTAGAAGGGATCTGGAGCCTTTTGAATGTAGATGTGGCGAAGGGTGACGAACCCAGCACACAGGACCGGACTGTACACTTCAACTGCACAAACAGATTCAGCTTTGTATAATCATTGTCACTGTTATTTGTGTTAGTCTTATTTGTATTATTTCAACAACTTCAACACATATTCTATAATAAACCATATTTCAAATGATTTACAAAGACAGGAGGTAAATGACAAAAATGTTACAGCAATACTATTACTTCAGCATGACCTCTTCTATCTTTTACTGAAAGATATGACATTTACATAAACAGCATGTAATCTACACCATATCTAACATTTGAGTCTACAAGATATTAGAGATGTCCGATAATTTCGGCCCACCGATATTATCGGCCCAATATTAGCACAAAAATATTATATCGGTATCGGATTTTTTTTTGCTTTAAAACCGATAAAATAAAAACCGATAAAAATACAATGATTCTTGCGTTACACTGAAATAGTGCCTATGCGCTCCTGAAGCGCTTACCGGCACACATATCGGTATCGGCTGTTATCGGTATCGGCAAATTGAATGTTGGACAATATCGGTATATCGGATATCGGCAAAAAAGCTAATATCGGACATCCCTGCAAGATATACAGTATATGTTTGCCATCTTCTCAAAATCATACACAAATACTTTCCTTTACGGTTTGCATGTTGTTGCAGTATGTATACTCCCCAAATACCTGTTTTATTTGAACAAGATTTTAGATAATGATATGTTCTGCTTTGGCCGCTGAATCAGTTGTAACGGCCATGTACGTTTTAGATTTGGAGAGAACTGTATTAAGGCATGTCAAATCTAAATAGTGAGCTCCTATTATGACTTCTGCCGCGGTGGACAGAGCTCACGGGGATTTGAAGGTCTTGAAAATGTATTTCACCACAAAACCATCCTTGGTGGCATGTTCATTTTTATCACCATTATGCAAAATGGTGATAAATCATCTCTGTGCAACACTTGGAATGACATGAAATTAAACCAAATTCCATTAAATCCAGGAGTGTTGTCAATCACCTTACTAGTATATTTGAATTGCCAGAGGAAATCATCTTTAACTGAATATGGTAAAAAAAAATCTGCCTGAGAATAAGTAACAGAGGTAAGGAAAGCCCGATGAAGAAATTTCGACAAAACTTGAATAAGGTGGTCTCAAAGTTCAGTCTTCACTGTAACGAACCCTGACACTTGAAGTCAGATCTGTCAGTTCTTGATAATCAAGAAAGTTCTTCAACATTGGAAAACACCTCTTAGACTGACAAAGTGTCCCACACTGTAGAGAGCTGAGAACTCAGACTCAACCCCTCCGAGGGGAGAACTGACATCTCTTTCAATGCTTTAGTCTGACTTTCCTTCGGCTTGTATCATCCTAAGATGTCCTCCCTCACCCATTTTGCAGAGCACTGTCAAGCCAAAATCATCTTATTACCCCAATAGTGTCTCTGGAGGGGATTTTAGAACCAAGCCAAAGCCGATACACTGCAGTTCCGCACTGGTGTCAGAAAGTAACACCCGGCCAGCGCCTGTGCTGTGGCCGTATAAATAGCTGCAGAGATCGCTGATTGATAATTATCCTTATCTCGCATTGTCTCCTGTTACGGGGAAACAAATAAGGGGAGCAGGAAGCCGGAGCTGGCAGGCAGAGGTCAATGCGAGGCCTTCTACATTTCATGCGGCAGGCGGTGAGAGATGGAGGTGCCAGCGAGTGACAGTCTCCGACCCCTGGGTGAGATCTGAAAGGGATGATAAAGGCGAGCGACGGAGAGAAAATTGGCAGATAATTACAAGGGCTGTAGGGGCACATTTAGACTCCAGCTGCATTTCTCTGTGTCACTCACTCACACACAAACAAACCCAAACCTGCGCACACAATGACAGTCAATGCAGCATCTGGAGGTAGAAAACAAAATGATCTGGAACAACTCATCCATTAGATGTGTGTGTTGAGGTGTGTTTTCAGTAATTGATGTGGCTTGATACACAGCAATGAGCAGGAGGGTCCATAAAAGTAGACTTTGTCATCCTCAGGCCTGCTGGTGTGGAGACATTTTGTTGCCCGGAACTCTCCTGGTTCCTTTAAAGACAAGAAAGGTAGTGCTGGGTACAGGCTCCTGAAATCAGAACTAATAAACTGGTAACTGACATGACGATGATGAGTATTATTTCTATCATATTTATTCAATTCAACATGATGCTGTTGGACATCATCATCAACTGTGGATGTGTTTGATTTAAGCAAGGTTTGATGGACACAGATGGGATTGACACCCCACTTTACTCAAAGCGGGTTCTGGCTGTTTATTGGCCTTCCCTTCCCCTGTCCTCCCTTGTCCTCGTCTCAGTGCATAGCACGGAGTGTCTGCTTGGGTAAACTCCAGCTGGTACTGTGGCGATCAGAAGCCTGAACTGCACTTGAACTGGAAACAAAGGCGGTGGAGCGAACGGAGCAGCTGAATGTAATCACGCCTGACAAAAAAAAAACCCTCCCAGGCTGCTGGGGTGGGAGGACACACGTAACGTTGCTCTTGCTGCTGTTCAAACGTTTTCCCTCACCCCCCAAACAGGATTTTTTTCACCTGGATGATTCAGGCTGACGCAGGGGAGCTTCAGCGGTGGCAGAAATGTGTCGGCACCGTGCCTCTTTTTCACTCCCAATTATAAGGGGAAGGGAAAAACCTGAATCCCCTCGCCCATGGTGCCTGTGCAGAGCCGTATCCACACACCAGAGGATCTGTTAAAGCTTCTCCACACACAGTATTGTCTCTCATGTTGTTGTTAAGAGGAAGAAGAAGCACAGAATGATTCTTCTGTTGGCTTGGCTGGGGGAAAAGTGGCGGCACGCTGACACACAATTGAATTTATTCCTGGAGAAAGCACAGCTGCTGCGTTCACAAGCCCTTCAGCTCCCTGGTAACATTCCAAACACTCATCAGCATCGATCCAAGTCGTCCTTCACTTTTGATCACGTCAGCACCTTAGATACTGCTCCAAACCAAACCACACGCAGCCAGTCACCAACTAATCCACTCGTGCTGGCACGAATGATACTCTACCATGTGCCTTCCCCTACAGACCTCACTTTCACCCCACAAACTCACACTGGCAGGGGGAGGGTCAACCTGTGTACAGGGGGGAGTTCAGGGCTTCCGTGTGGCTCAATAGCTCAATAGCACTGATTCTGGACTCACGCACATCCATACTATCTCAAAGGACGGTGGCTCAAACTGAGAATTGGATGTACTTCCACAAAAATCACTCCACCAATACATCTCATTCCATCCACTGACTGATCATTGGCCTTGTGGAATTCAGATCAGGTACGGGAGCCGCAACAACGCCGAGCTCACTCGGGGTGAATCGAGGGCCAACTCCAGCTGTCCTGTATACACACACACTCCATACACTCATTTGATGTGGCATTGATGTTTACCATATCAAGTTCCGAGCCGAAGCGACCGTGTATGGTAAATGGGCGTGGAGGGAAAGCAGGGGGGGCCTAGGGGACTGTGTCATGGGGGGCGACCAGGAGCCATGCTAATTAACATTTATTGATACATGACTGCTGTAAGCCTGTTTGCCCTGTGAATTAAACCAGCTCATTACAGGCTTAATGGCGGGAAGGGGAGATGAATAATAGATGCCAGGCCACTCACTGGCACTTAAGCCAGCATCAAGAGAGGACCCCTCCATACGAGGGGGTCCATACAGACCCTTTCCCAGACCCAGCCCCCACAACCTAAGTTCTTGACATCAATTTGGTCTGCGCAAAGTCAAGATGTCTCTGTCTACCACTCTTCCCTCTCTCGACACGCACACATGCACACACACTACCAGAAACCGCAACTGGCATCGACGCTTCAATCCAATCAAGTGGTCTCCTGTGGGCTCAGCTGGGAGGCTCTGATGATGGTGGCTGAGAGTAATGGTTTGGTGAAGCAGTGAAAGGTGGAAAGTGCAGCACACGGAGCAACTTTTGAAGTGCAGGCAAAAAAAAAAATTGAGAACGAATCTGTTATTCAGACATGATGTGTATGCTAAGAGTTTTCTGTCGCAGATTCATAAGCCTACAGAATAAGCTCTCAGGCCTGGCCTTGTTTTTGTCATTCACAGAATGGTGGGTAATCAATTTCACGGCCACTTTTGCATCGTTAGCGGGCTGATGGACCCAGAAATGTCTCCATTTACATTTTGTCACAAAGCTTTGTAAATCCCAAGGAGCTTTTATTCGCTTGATTATTACAGTTGACCTCTTTTTAGACTCTACTCAAGAGAACGGAGCAGCTAGGATGAAAATAAGGTAGAGTTGGTTTGTGTAGAGATGAAACTCTTGAAGGGAAGATGAGGAAAAAAAAATCTGATGCGAGACAGAGGGGTGGATGGATTTCTTTGCGGCCATTACAGCCCACAGATATGATGCATGTCCGCTTGCCTCATAGGAACATGAGAAGATGCTGCCTTGCTTCGTGATATCCACTGAGTCCTGCAGCTCTCCTGCAGATTCTTAACTGTTGGAGGCATCATCAGGCTTTGTCGGCTGCTCGGCTGCTGCACAATATCTTGCTTTCTGGTCATTATCTGGACTTGTCTCCAAACACTACAGGCAGAAATCAGGGTTGGAAAATGCAGTATTTTCACTCTTTTCAGAGGGAATTATGTTTTTTTCCACCAAGGTTCATTGACAAGGTATAAAAGATTGAATAAAGGAGACATACATGAGGTAATCATGCGCATCACACATAATCATACACATACGCACATCCATTCTCTCTCTCTCCCTCTCTCTCTCTCTCTCACACACACACACACCGCACTACTACGGCTCTATCTAAAAAAGCTCACACTCCCATGTCTAAGATTTGACTTCAAAAACAATGCACACAACAGAGAAAGTTGTTCTGTTAAGTGAACTCCTGTATTCCTGCTGATGTTCATTTCACTCATCGTGATATTACATAACAATCCAAGGCCCTAATCATGACAAATGCTTTCCCTTGTTGTGTGACAAACAGGAGAAGGGGTCAAGGCATGAAACCCAAACACTCTAACCGCATCCGCAGACAATGTTCAGCCAGAGCAGAGGGAAGAAAAGTAAGTGCTCTCATTGTCCTCATTATGTCACCTCTGACATTTGCGACGCTTTTGCTGGAGTGTTTGTTCTGGTTTGCAGGAGGACTCCAATGCCACCCATGAGGCTCTATCAGTATCAAAGCAACATATCAGAAACCTGACACACACCACAAGGCTTCCTCCAGGACTGCTGCTCAGGCTGCACTGCAGCAATGCTACATTTGTGCCTATTTGTGAGTGTGTATGCAAGCCCGTGTGATTCCTGTCACAGTCATCTCAAAGCGCCTACAGTAAATATTTGAGGGTAATCTTAATGTTTCCTTTGTTAGAGACATACATAACATGTTGTGCACAAAGGTTGGGATAAAGATACAGTACACTAAAGCCTTCCGGCCACCAAATGTACAGCTTGAATACACGTATTCGAAGAAACATGAAAACCATTCTTTCTCCCCAGAACTTTTCCATAAGCGGCACCATTGGAGGCCATATGGAGTCCCCGCTAAGTGTTTCAAAATGATCACACGTTGCCATGTGACTTATGTTTGACGTCCTCACGCTGTGCCACCTGTCAGCCCAACTACAAGCTGCAAATGTTGAAATGTGAGCACTTGTTTGCAGTTCAGCTCTCTGACGTTGAGCTTAAGTGAAGGGCAAACTGGTGAAGCGCAAAATGGTGAAAGGGTTCATCAGCTTTGAGCGGAAGTGATGTTTTTGTGGAACCGACACTATTTGGGGATAGGATTTGACCCTGCCATTGGATGCTTTTCTTGTATTTGGAGATTCTGTGCTGAGTGATGGGACTGATATAGAAGCAGATGGACTTTGGCTGGCTTTGACTTTGACTGTTCTTAACTGTGACAGGCCAATATGAGTTTCAGAGTTTGTGGCAAAGCTCCCTCTCAACTGCGTTCAAAACAATTTAGCCGTTTCAAGCTTGGCTGGAACTGTCACTGCTAAGTCTGTAATATCGTCTGGGTGCATCCTATTACCTCTGTAGCATTTCCCCCTTTTTGGCGTTTGTTGTTTTCCCACCCATCCTTTTTTTCTTTGTTTTGCGTGACCCTGCAAATTAATGTTTGTCACACCAGCTGTTCCCGTGTTGTGAGGAACTAAAGGAGTTGCCTCTCTGTCTCCTTCTCAGCAGCTCTGACAGGTGAAGATGGAACTTCATATTACTATTTGGTGCACCCAAACTACACGCAGCTGCTGGATCCAAGGACATTTCAGGCTGACGTTATGCAAACAATGTATCAAGCAGCAGCTGTGGATATTTTCTCAAGTATATAATTCAGCTATTACAGGCCTAATGTACCATTTTAGGGGTGTGGTGAAGCTTAAGTCATTATAGAGAGGCATGTAAATACCCATTTGACACATCTGCAGAATTTGAAGCTAAAGTAGGAAATGAGGCAGTAGGGTAGTGTACTATTTGTGAGGACAGCAATGAAAGAAAGTTCACATATATCAAAAATTGTGTGTTGTATTGAATCAGACACAACAAAGTTTGATATCTTGTCGTCTTACATGCTTGAAAGGATTCTGCTTTTGAGCTAGTGATGATGTTTTGTTGTGAATACCAAACATGTGCACGTAAGATGTGGATGAGTATGTCACTGAAGGCCACCCTTTGTATCTTTTCCTTGTTAAAACATACAGAATGTGAATTCAGGCGAGATCAGACTGATGTGTTTTTTTCTGGATGCGCCTCCTCTAGCTGAGCCACCTGCACCACTGCAAGCTGAGCAGCCCTGTCAGGCTGTTAGGATATATAGTTTGTTTTCCACTGAGAGCTTTAGCGCTCTGCAGCCTAAAATGTGATATCAGGGGTCGTGCCATCCCATCAAGGGAAAGAAAATTGAGGGGAAACACTGATATTTCAGTAAAGAAGAAAGCTCACTCACCAAACACAGCCTTTCTGATGGCCCTCGCTGCATACGTTTCATATGACAGACAGACAGACAGACAGACAGACAGACAGACAGACAGACAGATAGATAGATAGATAGATAGATAGATAGATAGATAGATAGATAGATAGATAGATAGATAGATAGATAGATAGATAGATAGATAGATAGATAGATAGACAGATAGATAGATAGATAGATAGATAGATAGACTTAGAACAGAAGAGAACAGTGGACAGTGAATGCACAGTTGTTCCACTTGGTGACTAAAAGTTCAGATGTTTCTAAGGAAGTGAACCCAAATGTTAATCTGTTGCAATAGTTAACCTATTAAGCAGCAACCACCGCAAACTTTTAAAGTAAAAGTTGGCCCCAAGACAAACATCTTAATGCTCCAGCAAAGCCCTCTGTGATGTTGAAACAACTGTAGCCTCTGAACTTTGTTTGTTCTGTATTTGATGTGTGCTTGTGTTTGCTGCCTGGATTGGCAGGTGAAAGCTCTTCACAGTGGATAATGCAGTAGCCACTGCAATCACCAAGGCTGTAATCACACCAGTCCTTCTAGAGATCCGCAAACATGCAGGAGCTAACCCGCAGCCCGGAGATAGAACACAACCATGCCGTGCGTCCCTACACCTGTCTCCGTCTCTCTCCGTCTCTGCCTCTTTTGGCAATTGGCTGCCCCTCTGCAGCCTGACCTGCCTGAGGTTTCTTTACCTTAAGGGGAGTTTTACCTCACCCCTGTCGCTAATGGGGGATATGTTGGGTCCGTGTGTGTTCCTCTTCAAGAATTTGAGTGTTTATGTGTTAAGGAGCACTACCTGCTCCATCTTGGAAAGCGCCTTTAGATAACCTCTGTTATGATTTGGAGGCATGCAAATAAATTTGAATTGAATTGGACTGAATTGAATTGAAATGAATCAATAGTCTAAAGTGGCCGTGCATTTGACACATCTCTGTGGTAACCAGCAAAAGCCTGCAGTCTATTAGAGAGAGCAGGAAAGGACACGCAGAAACATACCAGATCAGATTGTGGTGTGGCACAAAGGACGAGTGGTGTGTAGCATATTGAGAGGCTTTAGTGGGAGCCAGAAGGGCTGTCAACGACATAGCATCAACACTCCAAGTACAACAAGAACAGGACAACTGCACAGGTTTGATGTCAGCAGACTCACAGGGCCGTCAAAGGACCTGAACAGTGTTACTGTCATGTATTTCCCAGCATGGAAAGGTAATGTCGACGAGGGAGGAAAGACGTCCTGCATCTGTCCAAAGTCCTGTTCTCTAACATGTCAGCTCACATCTAGAGCAGAAACATTGTATGAAATGATAAAGGTTAAATGTTCTCACCTTAGATGTTGGAGTGTGAACTTAGGTTAAGGAGCGTGGGGCACACGGAGAACTCCGAGGATAGTCATGAGGAATATATTCAAATTTCAATTCCTGCATGACCAGCGCTGGTCACTGAGCTGGGCTGATGTTTTTTCCAAAGCAAAAAGTATCAAAAGCAAAGGTCAAGGATTACTTCACATTCAGACCCACAGGGGGAGTGTACTCAACAAACCCAAACCTGATAAAAAACTTACCAAATGAGTATATGTGTACTCATCTGAACTGAGTACCTCTGTTACTCAGTTCAGTATTCGTGGCTGTTGAGACACTGACTTCATCACATCAGATTTACCAGCATTATAGTTTATTAACCATTTGGTTGGCAGCAGTTAACTGGTCATGTTTAAAAATTATCTTTGTGGTGCAAATCACTGGAAAAATTTAATCATTTCTTTTTTTTCTTTTTTTTCTTTTTACATTTTTGTCTTTCCATGATGACAGGTGAGGCGCAACCTCTCCTGCCTGGATGCCCAGACTGGGTACTGATACCTATTGTTTACTCTGTATTAAGAGTACTTTGTTGAGGTGCTAGTTAAGGTTGATCTCGAGGTAGTGGGTGGTAATGGCCTGGTAGGAGACTGACTGAAAGCCTCCATACACATGTGGCATGGTGAGGGCACGACAAATGCAAGGCGAGAGGCAAGGGGAGCTCCTCTGAATGACTAATGCTCCCCTCTGATGGAGTCGGGTCAAGCCGCTGATCCCACAACAGAGCCCAGGGGCTCTCTCATTCCCAGGTCTGGATTTGATAACAGCTGATAGAAATGAGAGGGGTCAAACACCGAGGTTACTGGGATTAACTGCGAGTGTGTCCTGCAGCATGACCTACAGCGTCGCTGACACTGCCACTGCCAGTGCCACTGCCAGACAAGGACCAAATCACACCCGCACACAGACGTATTCACGTCTCGTTTTCGCGTCCCGGCTGGCAAAGATAACTCCTGCCAGTAAAACCTAAAAAAACTGTGCAAAGTAAATGTTGTGTGCAAAAAGCCTAACGACATCTGTTTAATTACTCCACTCTGACATTAGCGGCTGGCGGGATAATGAGGTTGTTTGAGAGACAGAGGTCTGGATTCACTACACACCTTCTCTGGCTATAAAGTGATACCCAGAGTAAGTGCTGGCCATTTTGGTGTATCAAACACTCAATGTAAACACATTCTCTCACACACACACACACACACACACACACACACACACACACACACACACACACACAGATAGAT